>PVJA010005032.1:0-81614 GCA_004027025.1 Myocastor coypus | reverse complement strand
GGGAAAGGGAAGGCAGGCCAAGGATCCTGACCCAGCGGGCGCGCGTGCTCAGCTCCCAGAGGTGCGGTTTGGGCTGGGCTGGAACAGGAAGTTAGTCGCGGGAAAGCAGAGGCGGGGCAGAGGGGCGCAGGGGCTTACCTGCTGCGGGTGCGCAGGCTCAGCTCCCAGCGGTGGGGTTTGGGCTGGGCTGGAACAGGAAGTTAGTCGTGGGAACGCAGAGGCGGGGCAGAGGGGCGCAGGGGCTTACCCGCGGCGGGTGCGCAGGCTCTGCTAGGGGTTTTCTGAAAGTGTTTCTTTCCTTAAACTCCTATGGTTCTTGAGTGAGGAATGGAGAGTAACTTGACATGGTAGGAATTATATGATCAGAATAAATACAATTTTAAACAGAAGTTATTTATTTATTTGATACAAGGTCTCACTGCATGGCTTGGACTCATAGTGATCCTCCTGTCTCAGCTCCCAGCACTAAGATTACAGGTGTGCATCACCACGCCCAGTTTCAATGGTCTGCATTGTATGCCCTGAAATGTGGTACTGTACATGGCATGCATGCAGTATTCGTGATTGAACCTGAGTCCTTGCACTTGCCAGGCAGGTGCTTAGACAGCTGACCTATCTCCCTAACCCTAAATATAAATTCTTGATAAAAATTTCAACTGCAAGGTATTCTAAGGTTGAATAATAAAACTGTTTTCTTGATGAGCACACGTGTGTAGTGTATGATATTTACAGTCCTGTGCAGAGCGGCACATGTAATAACATTCCCCAGTGTTTCTCTCATCCCTTTGCTCTCTCTTTTCCCAGGACCTCCATCTCTTGATCCACAGCGCCTGTGGCTAAGATCTATAGTATCCCTTTTTTTTTCCCCCAGTTTTAAAGATGAATTTCTCCTGAGTAAATTGCCTTACTGCTCTGAGTAGCGCTCAGATAGTTTAGTTATCTTAGCTGTGAAAAGCTGACAGAATTCTCAATTTCCTTGGAGGATATTTAAAAACACATAAAGCAAAATTATATCACCTTAAGTACATTGAGTTTAAAAGCATGCAATCAGACCAAATTTTCCTTTGCCTTGGAGAACTGGAATGATGATTGTAAACGCAGTCAAAAATGGGTCTCTCTCATGGGCAGATTTTGGTGTGTCCATCCTGGAGTTTTGCTCAGGATTCCTTAGTGGAGTGATGCTGAGTTGCTGCAGTGAGGCCAGAGGAGGGCACCAAATCATCGTGATTGATAGAACCGTGCAGCTGAACGTTTGCAGAAGGCTTGAGCATCAGCCTGTGAAAGCTGTGTGCGCTGTGAACGCGTTGGGTGGAGAGCATATTTCAGCCTGTCTAGTTACAGAATCACCATTAACCCATGGGCTAGCGTCCCAGCCTCAGTGGCAGCTCACATGCCCAAAGAGCGGGAAAGCAGCAATTAGCAAGATCCATGCCTGCCAAGGTGCCAGGAAGCCTCTGCCCTCCTTCCTGTACCTTCCCTATTGCCCTTGTTTCCACCCCTTCTAATTTCACTCAACCTATGCCCCAGGGATACAAACTACCATGTTTTTGGAAGGTGGCAGCGCAAGGATGGACATTTAAGGCAGTGACATTCTTACCAGTATCCGGGCTTAATTGTTCTGGAGCAGTAGCTAAAAATTTTATTTGGTCTTCAGGAAGAGGGGATATGCTAGACATAACTTAATATTCTTCTTCAATCTTGGCTGTTTAGGTGCACTGGGTTCCTTTGCTATATTTCCAAAGTGGGTTTGCAAAAGTGAAGAAACCTTCTGAAACTATTCTACCACAATTGCATAAAAAAAGGCTTCCTGTTTGTTGGCAGTTATTTCCCTTTTGTTTATGTGTCTTTATTGAGAGTGAAGCTATTCAGGGCAGGTGCGAAGGGCCAGGGTAAAGAACTGGAATGTTGAGCAAGGGAGAAGCTGAGTATGTAGCTCATACTTTGCCAATACATGATGGATTTCAAGTCTTTTGGTAAATATGTGGATACCAAAAGTGATTGACTATGGACACGTAGAGCTCAAGATTCCTCTAAGTCCCTGTTATAGTTTATGTCTAGTTGTACCCCCAAAGCCTCAAGCAATCATGGGGCAGGAACTTCTAGAGTTTGAGACTTGCCTCGTGATTCCTGGGGTTATATGTTTTAGTACTGATGGGATTATGGGCCTGATACTTCTAGGATTATGGCTGTAGCCTAAGGCAGATAGGCTGAGACGGAGAGCCTGAATGTAATAATAGGGAGAGACAGACTCAGGCTGTTGCTCTGCTGCCCTGATTGTTCCGTTGCCTCTGTCGCCACTGTCACTGTTCCATCACCACGAACTGCTGCTCTCTGCCATGTGCCGCTCTGCCTTGGATCCAGCTGAGTATGGACTGAAACCTCCAGTAACTGTGAGCTAAATAAACCTTTCCTTCCTTCATTTTGGGTATCAGTATTTGTCCCAGCAATGAAAGGAAATTAACTAAGACAGCCCCAGACTCTCACTTGTCACTTTAGTTCTCTTTTTCAAGTTTTTGTATAGTTTAGGGATATGTCAAAATATCTTTAGACTATACTGTTCCGCAACATGAATCCTGTACTTTTTACCCACTGTGTGGGTATATAATAAGCCAATCAGTGCACACAGAAAAGCTCGGACCAAAGGAGACAGAGGCTCTGAGGGTAACCCTAAAGGTTGGTCCCTTTATATGTCGACTTGACTTTTTCCACTGCTAGGGATTGAACTCAGGTCCTTTGCGCTAAGCTCCATCCCATTCTACAATTTTGAGACAGGTCATGCAAAGTCAATGAGTTGGCCAGGCTGGGCTTAAATTGATGATCCTTCTGTTTCAGGCTTCCTGAGTGCTAGGATCACAGGCATGCCCTACTGAAACATGCCGATGTTTTCCTCTAGTATTTAGGAACTGAAAATGGCAGCCAGACTGCTTGCCTCTGAATCTAGATCTTGCCACTGAGTGAGTGATGCTGGCAAATTGCGGATCCTCTAAGTGCCTGAGTTTTCTCATCTGTAAAGTGGAGAAAAAGCAGAATCTTAGGGCCACTGTGAAAATTAAATGGATTTTTATCTGTGAAGTGTTTAGACAAGAGTCTGCTATCCAATATTACATAAGTGCAAGGAAATAAACATTGAGGGTGGTATAAAACCTATCATGTGAAGCCTATGACAGTTTTGTTTCTCCACGAAACTTTTCTGTGGCAAATGTGGACTTGTTCAGCTGAGCTCTCTGCCTGGTATTTCATGGCTGCGCTGTTGTCCTTTATCCTGATAGAAACCATTCAGAGAGAAGAAAGGAAAAACTAAAAACTTGTGGAAAGATTGTAGTCCAACTAACTTCTACACAACTTATCTAACAAATATTTGTGTAGCACACACACTGCAGTCTGCTTTAACACCATCCAAATATTAACTCATTTAATCCTCATTATAACATGAAAATACTTGTAGAATTTCAATTAAGTAATACGATAAAATCCTCTAGTCCAGTGTCTGACATGAGAATCCTTCAGTAAATATTTGTTTAAGGAATGAATACCTGTGAGTGGCTTCATCAGGCCACTATCGTGTTTGGCTATCAGGAAAGCAAACAATATTCGGGGAAGTTATCGTCAGTGGCCAAATTTGTCCCCAGAGACCTGAAACAGTTGAGACTTTTCTTGCATAGCTGTGTGTCATTTGTATTGAAGCAACTAAAGGGACTGAGATGTTCCTTTCTAAATAGTGTCCCTTCTTTTATATTGTTTAGACATTTAAATGTCATAGAATTGGTGAATTCTTTAATGACCAACAGACTGTTTCATTCAATCTATACTAGATATCTAAGTTTTGTGTCTTCTCTTTAGTTTGGAGTTTGAGTAGAAGGTATTATGGTCCTGTTTAAATGTTAAATATCAGTCACTTTTTCTGCATTCTTTGAATTGTATCCTTTATATTTGTTTTAATCTGAAAATACATTTGTATCATATTGCTTAGCGTGTCACTGCCCTGACAGGATTAGCAAATAGATGCTTAATATTTTACAGTGCTTTGTCATAATTGCAATTATTGACATATTAATTTTGAAGAATCATTTATTTTGAAAATACATCAGATGTATTCAAGCACTATTTGGGAACACTTTAGAGGTAAATGCCAGTTTTTATGGAACTACAATACATGTTTTTATTCAGTGTGATATGGCTTTGATCAATTGTGGATTCTTTTAACAGTCACTAAATTAGTTGCATTTATGCTTAAATCATACTTATTGAAACACAGTTAACATAATATAAAATAATAAATTTAACAACAGTTTCAATAATCTCTTTTCTTTCTCCTGCTGTCAATCAAAATATTATCTCTTCTTAACCCATGATAAGCAGCTGAAGTGGAATTTAATTCTTTTATGAAATAATTGAGATACAGCAACTGAAGGGCAATTGCAAAAATGGGACAAATTGTCATGAGGATCTCAGGTCCTTTTGGAGAGTAGCAAGAAAAATCCAATCTGTAGCTTCTCCTCTCTGAAGTTAGAGGTTACTGATGCTGCGAGATTGGATGCAGGCATTGTGGACAAAACCTAGGTTGAAAACATGGAAGGTCTATGTTCACAATGTTCAAAGCAAGACTGTCTTGTGGCTTGTGCAGTGCTCAGTGGTGTAAGTGTATGGGAGTTTATCAGTCAATAGCCAGCACAATCCAGCCTAAGTCAGGTGACTGGTAGCTGGAAAGCCTGAGAATGTGGCTGTTTCAGTGATCCTGGGAGTAGTAACTTCTTCACCCTCATTCGGGGTCATTCTGAGATAGTGGAGAGGGGCACTATCTTCTTGTTGCATGTTGAAGGCCCTCTGATGGCAAAGAAGGGCAAAATGCTGAACAGAAAATACCATTAGGAAGTGAAGAATTTGGCAATGAACTCAGGCTTTGTGTTTGGTAGTTGCAACAGTGGGCAGCTCTTCAGAGAGGGGCAGTAGGTTTGGAGGGAAGTTTCAACACTTGTTAGCAGTCATTGTTGGGTGATGAGAGGTACAAGTGGTTGGTCAGGTGCCACTAAGCTTTTTAAGGTTTACTGAATACACTGGGACAATGGTAGGGACAGGCTGCCCGGAGAAAAGAGACTGGACTTATTTTTTCAGTTCTAAGTTTTTCTATTCAAATATTTATGGAAAGCTTATGTTGCTCAGTAAATATTTATAGAAAAATAAAGAAAGAAAGGAGGGGCTTGAATCCTGTGCACTAAAATCCCACAGAGGATCTCATTCGCACATCATGTGAAGTAGGGCCCTTGGGTCTCAGTTTCAAGGTCCCTGTAGCTACTCTTGGTTCTGAACCTGTGGGTCGCAACCCCAGCGGGGATCGAACGACCAAAACACAGGAGTTGCCTAAAGCCATTCCGAATCATAACTGTAGCAAAATTACAGTTTTTTTTTTTCTTTTTTTGAGACAGGGTCTCGCTGTGCAGTTCAGGCTGGCCTTGAGCTCACTTTTGTAGCCCAGGCTGGTCTCAAACTTGCACCAATTCTCCTGCCTCAGCCTCCCTAGTGCTGGGATTACAGGCGTGTGCCACCACGCCCGGCTCAAAATTACAGTTTTGAAGTAGCCACCAAAATTATTTTTTGGTTTGGTGTCACTGCAACATGGGGAACTGTATTGCGGGGTCACTCCTCATTTGCTGGCTTTCGCTCTTTTTTCCTTTTTTTTTTACATTCTTTGTCCCTCACATGATAGCAGTGTGCTGCCATGCCATGCCCTGCCCTTCACAGGATCCAGTGCCTTGTTTGTGAGCACTTTGGGCTGCCCCTCACGCTGTGGCTCCCCTGTGGCTGTGCTGAGTTGTCCATCTCCTCAGATACGGCTCATGCTTTGAGGCGAGAGCAGCCATCTTTGACTAGTTGCCCGAACTGTTGCCCCTTCGGTAATCTCGGGCAACTTCATCTGTCTTGATAGACTGAAAACTTTTTTAGAATTTAAGTCTGCATCTTCATTTACTTCTTATTTACTGAACTGTATTCTGATATTTCATGGCTGAAAAGTTCACAAAAAAGCAAAAATTGGCCTTCACTGCTTTATATTCCCTGAACATATTTAGTTACCATCCTCACAAATTACAAGTGACTGTACATTGTTGTTCAAAAGTCGAACCAAGAGCCCCTTTTTATTTTACTTTATCCAAACTCATCCTGACTCTAATCATGGCAGAAGACTTAGCTGAAAGTTTTTTCTAATGGACAAAAGTGCTGAGATTAGATATACCAAAATATAACTTTAATCAAGGAGGACATTATCCAAGTAAGTTACTGAGTAATGCATATTTAAATTCTTTGTGAGGGCCACCGAGATAGCTCAGCAGACTAAGCCCCAGCTTTGCGAAGTGCAGGGACCCAGGTTAGATCCCTGGCACCACATGCCGTGCAGGCCCTGCCGAAAGGTGCACTGAACCAGTCCCTGAGAGTGGGCTTGGTCGCACATTCTTATAATCTTAGGGCTGGGGAGGCTGAAAACAGGAGGATCAGTACCATTCTGAGCTGTGTAGTGAGACCCTATACTAAATACATTTTTGTAAAAAAAAAATAAAGTCTTTGGGAAGACTATAGTATTGATTTAATTAGATGGATACATCTTTATAAGCTACAGTGCTCAAATTTATGATTATGGTTCTAGTGCTTTCACAGTATATTTTAAGCTCCTTGCAAACACAAAGTCAAACATATTTTTTGACACACAGAGGTTCTTAATAAATATTTTATAGAAAGCTGTTGTATTTAAGTTATTCCCATTTTTTGGTATCTTGTCCTGATTTATAATTGAATTTCTCAACTTGTAATAATTCAGGGCACCCCAAAACACAATACAATTGAATACAATATTCTTTGACATGCTTGCTTCTTACGAAATCTAAAACCTCTGAAGCTAGAGAGCTGCTTTGTTTCAACAGAGCTGGGAAGACAGTGGAGTGTTTTGCACAGAGATTATATTGTTTTCTTAGATTCACAATAGTTCATTATTGTAATTGCATTTTAGAACAGACTGACAAGTAGATTGACATGATTACCTTTACTTTTCCCTCTTGTAATTTTTCTTTCTTCCTTTCAACCAATTTTTTCTCAAAGTTATTCCTAGACATCTGAATCAAATCAGCATTGTTTACAGATTATGTACAATATAAATAAACATCTTTTGGATAAGTGGTTAATGATTATTTTCATAGTTGTACTATGGAATTTTGCATTATTCAAAGAACATGTACTTTTCAGTTTTAGAAGCGTTTGGGAAATTTTCTCCCAAGAAATTACTAGTTAACTCTCTTTTTCCTTCTTTAGACGGGGGCTGTAGCTGAGATGTTCCGTGGGGGTGAGATCATGAACTTCTTTTACATCTCATCACACGCAATCAGAAAGTTCTATGGATATACAGAAGGGTAGTTAGGAATGGGTTCTGGAATCTGTTTGCTGACTGTAGTTGTGGACTTCATAAACCTGCTTCCAAATCTGCAGTTAGCTAGCACAATATCATAAAGGCATAAAGAAGCAAGCATTTGGTCATATGAGAAATATCGTGTTGATTTTTTTTCCCAAATAAATTGACAAAACATCTCGTTTCCAGTGATATTATAGAAAAACACCAGTTGCAGTCTTTGGTGCATGAAGGATATGCTAATTTAGTGACAAGCAAAGATGTAAGAAGATATCATATTGCTGAATAAGAAAATTCTTGCCAGCGCCAAGTAGGCTGATCCCAGAACCCGGGAAGCTGAAAACAGGAAGACCACCACGAGCCTGAGCTGCATAGTGAGCCCCTGCAACAGATAGATAAAATTAAAATAAAAAAGAAAATCTTATTAAATGAAACATTTATCCCAAAAACTGTGAATATTTAGACACTGAGTTTTTAGTCCAGAATTTACTGAGTAAATAAGAAACTAGTTATGGTGCCTTCCCAAGAATATATCATCTGCTTTCGTATTTCTTTTTTTCTTGGAGGGGGGCACTTTCTGGTTTTTAAAACTTGAACAATTATATAAGATAAATATACTAAAGTAGAACTTGGAGAAAATAATCAGAGATAAGGCAATAACTTTTCAGATGATTTATTTAAATAAAGGTTTATGGGGCCAGCAAGATGGTCCAGTGGTCTAAAGCACTTGCATAGGAACCTGCTTAGGAAAGCTTAGTGTTATGGTTTATATCTAGTTGTCCCCCAAAAGCCTCCTGCAATCATGGGGAAGGGACTTTTATCGATTGAGACTTGACTCATGAGCCACTGGGATTGTGTATTTTAGTACTGATAAGATTATCAGTCCGAGTACTGCTAGGAATTATAGGTGTGGCCTGAGGCAGATAGGCTAAGGCAGACAGCTTGATGTCATTTAAAGAGAGACAGAGAGACAGACTGGCGATGTTGCTCTCTGCTCCCCTGGTTGGTCGGTTGCCTCTGTAGTGATTTTTGCTATTCTGCCATCATGAAATGGATGCTCTCTGCCCTGTTCCACTCAGCTTTGGGCCAGCCGAATATGGACTGAAGCCTCCAGTAACTGTGAGCTAAATAAACCTTTCTTTCCTTTATTTTGAGTGTTGGGTATTTGTCCCAGCAATAAGGAGCAAAAAGTAACTAAGACATTTAGGCAATTGCAGGCAATCCATCCTCAGCACCACATGCTGTGCCAGCCCCCCTCCCCGCCAGGGCAGGCTGAGCCAGCCATAATAAATAAATAAATAAATAAATAAATAAATAAATAAATAAATGAATGAATGAATGAATAAATGAATAAATAGAATAAAGGTTCACAAGTTATATTAAAAAACCTGAAATTATCAAAATATTTAAACTATTCTGTTGGAAAGCCTCTATGTATCCACTTGTGAACTTTTAAGTATACTTTAAAAATATCAGACATTTTTCATAACATCAGAAAATACAAAACACATTAAAACCCTCTCAGAAATCCAACTGTATATACTATAAAACTTTTGTTGTGAAAAAAAGATGAGTGGGCATGAAATATTTTGTGAAAGTGCTAAGACTTCCTACCAGGTAACAGTTCTTACCATACCTCTTACTACGTATTAAATGCTCCAGGCCTCTGGTTAGAAATTTTGAGGGCTGTGTTATGTTCACTCCTCATAGGAGTGCTGTGAAATTGATCTGGGCAATGTAAATATCACACTGTGAAGGGCTGACCCCTAGGTGCATAGTTTCAGATAATTTTGGTGCTGAAAACTGTAGGCGCATTTCTTCAAGTTCCAAATGGATTGTGTTTTTAGAAATGGAATGTATGAAAAATCTGCATGAATAATCCTTATCCCTTGTTGGGCTAAGTATGTTAGCTTCCTGGGAAAGGAAGGTTTTATAATTTTTTTTATTCATAAAGTAGCTTTCTTTAGAGCTCTGAGGATAAGAGCTGCTGGCAGATGAGCAGAATGTATTACTTTTATTCTTACATGTCTGCCCATCAAGACTAGTTGATGCTGTACATTATAATGAACCTTCTAGATTCAAAACTGACACTGATATTAACAAAAGAGATTTAGGTCAAAGAACTGCATTCATGTTAAAATTAGCCTCAAGCTTCCCCATGAGTCATGCATTTTATGACTGTATTCTGCTTAAGTACATATTTGTATCCATGTGAAGTGAATGATCCCTTAATATCTTAGTACTTCATTCTGGAGAGAAGATAAAATTAGAATCACACTGTTAAGGAAAACTATACAGTTTAATATTTTAAAATCTAAAGGACTGGCCAAATAGCTCAGCGGATTAAAGTTCCTACAAGCAGGCACAGGGGCCAGGGGTTTGTTGCCTGGGCCTTCAGTGTTGGCCCTGCCCCTCGGTGCACTTATATGGCAATTGAGACTGGGCATGGTGGTGCGTACCTATAAACAAATAAATAAATACATAAATAAATAAAATAAAATAAAAAGTTAAAACAATGAAAACTAAAGGTCACAAAGTCAGGAGCTATTGAAAACACATTATCTTTGCAAGTCTCTTGTTTGAACTATGTTTGTGAGTGAAATAGTTCAAAGGCATTTCAACAGCATGCACATTAAGAAGATTAACTTGGGGGCCCGCAGGATGGCTCAGTAGTCCAAAGTGACTGCTTAGGACAGCTTAGGGGGCTGCAGGGACCGTGGTTCCATCCCCAGCACCACATGCTGCACCAGCCCTGCCCTCAGGGCAGGCTGAGCCAGCCATAAAAATAAATAAATATACAAACAAAAGTTCTGAAACAAGAAAAAAAAAAAATAAATTAAAAAAAAAGAAGATTAACTTAATTTGGCAGTGGTTTGAATGTGTGTCTCCTTCTGAGAATCACATATTGGAACTGAAATTCCAAGGTGACATTGTTAAAATGTGAGACCTATGGGAGATCATTAGGCCACAATTAATGCCCTCAAATGGGGAGATAATGTATTTATCAAAAAAGCTTCAGAGAGCTACTCAACCTGTCCATCTCTTCTCATATCTTTCTGCTATGTGGAGATTGGAGAGGAGATGCCCCTTATAGAGCAGAGAGCAGCCCTCTCTGGACACAAAGCCATTGGTACTTTGTTTCTGAGCTTCCAACTGCCAGAACTGTGAACAATACGTTTTTGCTGATTTTTTTCTTTTTTTCTTTTTAACCAGGAATGGAATTCAGATCTTGTACTTACCCTTATGCCCCTGAGCTATCTCCCTGGCCACATTTTTACTCTTTATAAATCACCTGGTCCTGGATATTTTGTTTCAACAGTATGAAGAGATATAGAAATGTTGTAATGTTCTGTGTCGGTGCCCAAAGAAACGATGAGAAGACCCGATGAAGATAGCTCAGAGGACTCACTGAGATCTGTCTCTCTCAAAGTGAGCCCAGAACTCTAGAAGCATCTCCTTTTTTGTTTAGGTTACACAATAGAAGATTTACAGGGAGGAGAGGGTATCACCAATGTCTTAAGTAAGGGTGGAGACATCACTCAGTATCAACTGTTACACCAGTGTCTCAAGTAAGGGTGGAGACATCAATCAGGATAAGCTGTTTGCACCTTTTTTAGGTGCTATTCTTCTAAAATCCTTAAGTAACAGATTATAACTCACCCTAAACTTTGTTTATTGTTCTTTGCTTCTTTAAGATGCTAGTTTCTAATCTCTACAAGAAATATTCCAAAAGTCATCTAAAATTTGAAGTATTTTATTTTAAAACTCCTAAATATTGAATGATCAGAAATTTAATGGAAAATTTGGCAGTGCAGGAGAATTCTGAATTTTCAGAAGGGAAGTAACTAGAGACACAAATCTTGTAAGCTGTCTTCAGGGCAGGTTTTACACAATTCAAATTCAAATGGCCCTCTGATTGTTAGTTTATTTGTATTTAGATCTTGGGATACAGAATATTTAGTTTTGTAGAGTAGTCTAAGAAGATGGCTCTAGAAGCCTCAAGACCAACAGCTGTTGCAAATCCTTGCATGAGTCAATAACTTTGAAAATTATCAGGGGTCTTTTTAAATGGTCAGTTGTTTTTTTTTTTGGAGAAATATCCAAACATTCAGAATTGGCAGACCCTATCACCATTGACCAATGATGTTAGGAAGATACTTATCATAAGAATCCTGCCAATGATCTTATCTTTGCATTGAGAAACTTCAACATCCTTCTGCACAGTTTTTTTTTTTTTTTTTTTTTTTTTTTTTTTTTTTTTTTTTTTTTGTATATTTTTGTTTTGCATCAAATTGAGGCAACTGTACAGTTGAGGAGATTGACAGAAGGATCAGAGAGATTAGGGATCTCCATGGTCTCATAGTCTAGGAAGCAGTAAATGAAATAGGTTAAGAGAAAATCCTTTCATGATTATCTGTAGGATTATTTGATGCCAGGAAATAGAGTAGTACATGGGTATCTTAACTGATCAAGGAGAGGCACATTTTTTCTGTGTGAATGCAACATCAAAATTCTACCAGAGTGGGAAAAAATCCTTCAGCTATATATTGGATAAGGTGTGTACTACAGCAGAAAGAAAATAAGATCACAGTTGAGATTATGCAGAGCTGAGAGAAATCTTGCAAGTAATATACATTTGCACCCAGAATTTTCCCAGCATTTGGAAGGAAACCCTGTTACAGAAATGCATTTGGGGTAGATAGCATTGGAATTATGGATTTTAGAATTTGTCATGGAGACTAAAAATTATTTATGCATTACCTCAAAAAAACCCAAATAATATAAAGAAGTGATAGTTCCAATAGACATTTATGGCTTAAATAGGTTGACACATACAAGATCTGCAGATTAAAAGAAAATAGATGATTTTTTTGTGTTCAAACAAAGATGGCATTGAGTTCTTTCCCTGGCTTCTTGATTCTTTCCATAAGGAGCAGCCAGGTGCCACTTGCAGGGCCAGACTGGAATATTCTATGAGTGAATGAGTGAAAGCGTAAGTGTACTTGATGATGTATGAAACTTAAACTTCCACACTGGTAACAAATTATTTTTTATCCAAAATCTGCTTGAGGACTGGCCAGCTAGCTCAGTGCAGTAAAGTACCTGCTGAGGCAGAGTGCAGGGGCTAAGGTTCATTCCCCAGTCTGCCGTGCTGGCCCTGCCAGCAGGGTGCACTGAGAAAGCGATTGAGACTGGGCGCAGTGGCATGTGACTGTAATCTCAGCACAGGGAAGCTGAAAACAGGAGAATCTCTATGAGTCCCATCTACATAGTGAGACCCTGTAGACTGTGTACCAAATGTATTTAAAAAAAAAATCTCCTTTTGAATGCTAATGTGGATAAGTTCTGAGAAGAGACCTTGGTTTAGCTGAAGAGGATGGAGTGTGGGCAAGCTGAGGATAGCCTAGATTGCTCAGATTAAGAGAGGTGGGGAAGGAGGAGCCTTTGAGGAACCTGAAGTGACAGAGAGAGTTGGGGGTGAAGAAAAACAAGTTGAAAAGAGCACATCAGATGCTTTGATAAACAGGAAACATTTAAGCTCTGATTTCTTTCTGCGTGGGTGCTGCAAGACAAAGGGGACATTATTTATGTTTGGAGCTGTGAAAGAAATGCGTAGGTTGCCAGAGTCAAAATGGAGTTGTTGTATCAATCCTAAGAAGAAAAAGTAAATAAAGCCAGGGGACTAGAAAGTCTCAGGACTACCTGATAAGTGTCACAAGATTGCACACTCCAAACTTGTAGGAAAGGCAAGGACAAACTGTGCTAGGGCTTCTTCCCAGTCTTCTACATTGCACTTATTACTAACTTTTGTGGTCAAGGATTATTGTTTCAACATATTGATGTAATCCTCTGCATCCTCCTTATTTTTGTCTTTATAATTTCCTCCTGATGTTAACCTTTTTCAATATGTCCATCGTTTACTATGGCTTGTATGCTACTACTCCAGTGTTCTTTTATTCCTCTGCAGTACTCTGCTAGTCCCAAATAAATGTCATTCTTCTTCAGAGGACATTCTGCTCATTATTTTATTTTATTTCATTTTACTATTATTATGATTATTATGATTATTATGTATTTTAGTACAAGGTCTACAGGGTGTACAGGGTCTCACTAGGTAGTTCAGACTCATAGCAGTCCTTTTGTGTACTGCCTCCAATCCCCAGCCCATGCATCTGCCTAAGCAGGCGCTTTAATCCACTGAGCTATTTGTCTTTTTAAAATAATTTTCTTACTTTTAATAAGAAATAATAATGAAACAGTTTCAAAACATGTTAGTAGGACAGCCACAATAATTAATACAATGCATATTGTTGTCTTCATAGTAGTTATTCACAGTACAAGATGTAGACATGATAACTTTTTTAAACACTATTGGTACAAATATTTCTTCTCATTCAACTAAGAGAAAGTAGTTGTATGCATAGTCCAATATGTACAACTATGTTTTTTTAATCCAATTCCATAGGGATTTATTAGAATATCAATGATTGATGGAAAATACCAGTTCCACGTTATGTCTAAGGCATTTGACAGAAAGACAGTGATGTTAAGCTCAAGTGCATATGTGATAGAGTAATAGTATCACTAAGCTTCTCGTCTGGAGGGTTAACAATTTAAGCTTGCAGACCAAAAATTTCCAGAAAAAGAAGGGCTACAAGTATAGCCAGTCTTTGGGCCCTGGCCCTTCAAGGTCAGTGAGGACTCAGGACATAAGAGAACCTGTACTGTAACATCCTATAACTCAATGGTGTCCCAGATTTTCCACTGAGTTATTTGGCTGGCCATTCCTCTCCTTTGTTTTTTTAAAAAAACTTAGTCTCTGTGTCTCTGTTTCTCTCTTTCTCCCTCTTCCTCCTCCTCCCCCTCCCCCTTCCCATCTGTCTTCCCTTTCCCTCTCCCTTTGTCTCTCTCTCTCCATGTTCTAAGATAAGTGACATGTGAAGTCTGACTGCCAGGCGCCTTGGGAAGAGAGAAAGGAAACTGAAGGAGACCAGGTTCACTGGGATAGCAAGTGAATAAATTGAATTTTAAACTGTTCACTATTATTATTTTATAATATGTAGTGTGTATTTAATCACACTCCATCTTGTTTATTTTTATAAAATACTCAGTTAATTCCTCCCAGATGTCACTACACATAATCACTGGATTGAAAGAATTTCTATCGATAATTGCAATGATGATTGTGTGGCTAGAGGGCAGAGTGGGTAATAGACGTTTTTATAAAGTGATTTCAGAAAAACTTTCATTTCTGTTGACATGAGCTCAATATAATATATGCCCACAAGTTATTTTTATTTGTAGATTAACAAGACAGTTTATAAGCTTCTTATCCATTTTAGTCAAGATGTAATCCTTTATCTAACTAATGAGGGATTGTTAGCTCATAAATAACATTGCAAGAGTACACCTAGCCCATTTTAGTAAGTCAAATGCTCACCCAATTGGTGAGAAAAGCATGATCTAAATTGAAGAACACTTTATGCCCTTCTTCAACGGAAGGTGCAATGCGAAGTAAATTAAGTTTCAATATAATTTATTGCAGTTTTAAAAGCTTTGTGCACTTTTCCTAAAAAAGGTCTGGAGGCATTAACAATAAAATCAGCTTAACTCATCTGCAAGTACAACAGCAATAATGACACACTCACACAGCAATCGGGGCCACACACATGGAGCAGTGTACCCGCTTCCCTTGGAATACTGAAAGGCGCATTAGAGATAGATGGCTATTTATTTTAATTAGGGAAAGTGAAAATCTTTTTTGTGTCCTAAAAAACGCAGGTCTGCGCTTCTAGCACTAAAGCAACCAGGAGAAGCAGCGTTTGTCCGTAGTGATGTAAGCGCTACTGTTCAGGAGCTTGGCTGAGACTGAGTGGCCAGTGCTTTCCTCTCCGTTGTCTGTCCTTGCCAATGGATGGCACTGCAGGACTGCACGCCACGCACAGGTGTAGCAGTCTCCTCCATCATGTAGCTTTGCCAGTCACACACAAGTTGTGTGTGTGTGTGTGTGTGTGTGTGTGTGTGTGTGTGTGTGTGTGTGTGCCTGCCTGCTGTGAGGAGCTGCATGCATCCATTGTTCTATAAAGTGGGCTTTTCGGTATTTTCCCCGAAGAGTCTTTCACATTTATGCTTTCTTTATTTAAGGAAAAGCCTAAAATGCAAGGAAGGGAGTGGAAACATACAGTAGAACTCCTATGGGGAATGAAAGGAGCTGTGTAAATTTTCTGCACCTGATTTTATGTTGGACCGCAGTCCCTTTTGTGCTAATGGGATAAAAACGTATACCTCACAATTAAAGCTAATTACATCTCTTCTGGCTAGAACAGCCTCATTTAAATAAACAGCCAATCTGTGCAAAGTTCAGACTGTCTGACAGGGAGGCTTCTTTTGTACACGTGGTACTCTCACCAGCTGCTTTCTGCATTCCCCAGACACTGTGTAGGTGCAAGAGGAGGCCTGCAAGTTGTTGTCACCATGCTGGCCAGGGATTAGAAACCTAGAAGCCAGGCTCCAGGCCTCAAGTCCTTTGGGCCAATTTGTGTTCTTGCTGACTCCACACTGACATATTGGCCACCAGTGTCTCAGGATCAGTCACATAGTGGGTTCTAAATTGTCACCCACCTTTGCTGCATTCTCCCTTCTCTATCTCTGCTCTGCCTCTGCCTGCATCCCCAAAGTTTGACGTTGACCCCTGTGTACCCTCAGTTGACAGCAGGCCCTGCTGCTCTCGCTCTCGTCCTTGGGATCATCTCTCCTGTCACTAGGCTGCTCGGCTGGGAGAACTCACCTTCCAGGCTCCCTCTGATGCTGTCTTAGGGCCTGAGGATAGATAACTCAGGATTACTTGCTGTCACACAGGTCCTGGAGAAGGTGTAGTACTGTCCCAGGTCTGTGCTCTGGCTAGGCATGTTATGTCCTATTTCATCTCCTCCTTGTCTGTCAACTGCTGAGAGATCCAGTGGGTTGTCCTTCAGAGCACCAAATGGCACTTGATTTTTCTTTCATTAATTGCCTCTCTTGACTCTGATCTGCACAGTTTTTGTAATCTTTCCTCTGCAAGGCTGTTTTCCTTTCTACTTTTTCTGTAAAGAAGGAGCTACTTATACATGGAGTTATAGAACAAAGAAGAAGTATGTGGTCAGCTCCCTGTCATCCTTTGTCACATCTATGTCTCCATCCCAGCTGTCAGAGGCTTGTGGGCTGTGACATCAGATCCTCTGATGCCTGTGAGGGCAGATGCAGCCACTGTGGCTGGGCTCAGTAATTGGTAGTGGGAAGAGAAGGCCCAGGAAGCATGCCAGGAGGACGTCACGGAAATCAGAGTCAGTAACTTCATAGGGTTGTCATCTTCAAGTATGGATTTGTTTTCACTCACTCTGTCATCACCTCAGTTCAGAAAAGACACTAACTTTGTACCTCGCTGGCTACTTGGGTTAAACCTTGGGAGTAAGGCTGTAGGAAGAAGTGGTAGTCTTCTACTTATTGGATTTCTAAATAGCAGTTATATAAATTTGCCACAGTAAGAGTCTCATCGGTCAGATGAGATGTAAACCACAAAAGAATCAATCAGCTCGCCTGTCTGGAGGCTGGAGTGTGAGGTGAAGGTGAGGGAGGCCTTTTCAGAGGACTCTCTCCTTAAGTTGCTGTATGCAGTATTCAGGGCATAGGTTGTGCTGCAGTTTATTTATCAGTTCTGTTGTAGAAAATTAATGTATTTCCATTTTGTTACTTCTAGGAACAACATTGCATTAGATCATCCTTACATATGACTTTTTATTATATATTTTGATATCACGTTCAATTAAGGTACCTAGAAATTTAATTGCTGTGTTAAGCAAAACACACATTTTACCTTTTGATAGATGCTATTATCATCATATTATATATCATATGCATATTACTTTCACAAAAATTTTGTACAATCTACATTTTCAAAAATGAACATCCATTTCTGCACAGCCTTGCCAAGAGTGAATTGTATCAAATTTTCTATTCTTTTGTTAGTATGACAAGTTTCTAGGTAGTTGGGATTTTAAATGTTTTCAAAATCTTTCATTTGTTTGATATAGGGTCTCACTATGCAGCCTGGATTCATAGTGATCCTCCTGTCTCAGCCTCCCAAGTGCTGAAATTACAAACGTGCACCCTCATGCCCAGTTTTGGAGGCTGGCACAGCACACCTGGGCTTGAGAGACCAGCATGGCCTGTGGTGCTGGGGATAAAATTTCGGTTCTCACGCTTGCTGGGCAGGGACTAAGACCACTGAGTTATCGCCCCAGCCAGAGATTTTAAATCTTTTTTTATTGTTGTTGTTTTTTTGCTGGCTGGCATGTGTTGCTGAGGAGAGAACTATGGTCCCCTGTGCCTGCTTACATTTGCCTAGGCAAGTGCCTTAGACTGCAGAGCTATCTCGCTGGCCCAAGAGATTTTAAAACTTATTTAAGTTTCCAAAACTCTATTGTAGAATATTTTATATTTTTATGTATCTTTATCATGCTTTATTTCTTACTATTCAGATCATTAACCTTTCTGTAATGCTTTTATTTTTCTATTTTATGAAGAGTCTACAGGGTGTTCAGGGTCTCACTACCAAATCAGACTCACAGTGATCTGCCTGTTCACAGTCTCCCAAGAGCTGAGATAACAGGTGTGTGCCACCACACCCAGTCTCAATTGCCATCTCAGCATGCCCCAGGGGTGGAGCCAGCATGGCAGGCTCAGGGATCGAACCTCCAGGCCATGCGCCAGCTTGCAGGAACTTTAATTCACTGAGTTATTTGGCCAGCCCCCTGCATTTCTTTAAAGACTGATTTACTTTTAAATTTAGGGCAACATTGGAAGGAAGGTTTTTAGATTTTCCATTTGTCTCTTCTCACATGAATTATTTCACTTCCCAACACTTTCCAACACAGGGGTGATTTTGTTTTAAAATGATAATCCTACTTCGACATACTATATTTTCTTTATGTTAGGGATAGTTCTTGGTGTCATAGACTCTATGGATTTAGACAACTATCTATGTCATGGATCTGTCATTGGATCATCCTACAGAGTATCATTGCTGTCCCCAAAAGCCCCCCTCTGATTTCCCTATTCATTGTTTCTTCCTATTCAACCTCTAGCCATGACTGAACTTCTTACTGGCTTCCTGTGCTGTCTCTTGCAAATGTGATATAATTGAAGTCACTCAGTAGGTCACTTTTACAGATGCCCATTTTTCCTTTAGTAAGATGAATTTACATTTCTTCTGTTTTTCTGTGGCTTGAGAGCTCATTTCCTTTCAGTGTACAGTGATGTGCCCTAGTCTGAATTCACAGCTGTTCATGTGTTCACCTGGTGAAGGGTCCTTGTCTGCTCTGAAGCTTTAGCAGCTGGGAATAAACTGCAGTGTAAGCCACAGTGCAAGTTTTTGTGCATTCGTTTGTTAAAGATGACTTGGCCATTTTGGTATGAATCTAGCTCTGGGCTTTCTATCCTCTTTCCTTTCTTTCTGTGCTCATTCTTGTACCACTGCAGCACTGTCTTGATCCCTGAAACTTAACGGGTACATTTTAAAAATGGTGTCTGTTTTGAAATTTTGCTCTTTTCCTTAAATGTTGTGTTGGCTCTTCTGGGTCCATTGTCTTTTAATATAAACTCTGGCACTGATTTATGAGTATTTGCAAAATAACTTGGGGGATTTTGGTTTCAATTGCTTTGGATCCATGGGTTTGGGGAAGAAGTGAGATCCTTAGGACGTTGCTTCATTCTGAAACATCTGTTTCCTTAGATCTTTGTTTCAGAGGTTTGTTTGTAAAGGGGCTTGACGTATTTTGCTATGTTTATACAAGCAATATGACAGTTTCTGGATGCTGATGTGCCTGGTGTGGTGTTTTTAGATTCAATTCCACTTGTTGTTCATTGCTAGTATATTCTACTGACCTTGTACTCGGTAACATTACTGCAGTTTCTTTTTAGCCTCTAGAACACCTCCAATGGATTAATTTTAAATATTTTACTTATGCAATCATCATGTCACATGAGAAAAAAGATAGCTTCTTTGCTATTGTCTTTCTTTCTTTCTTTCTCTTTCTGTATTTTTGTATTCCTGTATTTCTGCCTATTATTTCTGTGTTTCTTTTATTTCTCTTTATTATCTAGAATTTCTAATACAGTGTTTGAAACAACTGGTGGATACATCCCTGCTTTGTTTCTGATCTTCGTAAAATTACTTAATTTTTGAAAAAGTTTAGTTTAGGTATGGTGTTAGCCACAGTTTCTTTGTAGATGGTATTTATCAAGTAGCAGTTTCTCTTTTTTCTTAGTTTGCTCAGAATTCTTAATCATGAATAGAATTGTGCTAAATGTTTTATTTTGCATCTCTTGATAAAATCATGCAATTTATTATTTTGGGATATTGTTGATATGATAGATAACTGATTTTCAGATGTTGAGCTAGCTTTACCTACTTGGAATTAATTCTTGTAATTCACTTCTAGTAAGTGTGTTTATATGTGGAGATTTTCAGTTTCTAGACTTATGTTTATTATAAATATATCTGAAGCTGTATGACCAGTCTATATGTATGCCTCTTTAAAACAAATACAATGATAGAAAGCAAATAAAATTTGAACTTCTACTTATTAAAACTACATATCACTAGCTTCCCTTTAACACAGAAGACTTGTAGCGCTTTGGACAGATAAATTTCTCTCTGCTTTCTTTATTGCTTTCACCATTTTTCTCCACAGCCTGGTTATAGGTGGGCAAAGTAGAGGCTCTCGTGGGTAGGGAAAAGAAGAGCTTTTTGGATTCTGACTGCCTGTAAGCAGGACCCCCATCTCAGAGGGCAGAATCGCCATCCATGAGGCTTTTGATTTCCTTCTTCATTTCATCTCAGGCCAAACCCTATCATTCATGCCATCTAAGACATAAATTATTATTTTTCAGTCCTGTCTATTGGTTGGTCTGGCTGGTTTCCAAAGAAAGACACAGAACCATCAATTACTGGAGTATGTATTGTTCCCAGCCTGGAAAATCAAGGCAGCGGCTAAGTGAGGAAACCCCAGAAAGGGCTGGGGGCAGGGGCCTGACAGGGGCGCTGAAAAGGTCACAGCCCAGAGCCCAGGGGGGTAGCAGAGATGAAAAGTTGAACCGTGGATTATGTGCATCTTATGTGCAATTCTTCCTCTATGTCAGGTGAGTTTAAACCTCTTCGTCGGAGACTAAACTATGTAATTAAGGAAGGAAAAAATTGAAAGGAGTAGGAAGTATCTGCAAATATATGACACTAGTGGGACTAAACATGAAAGGGGGGCAAAAGAAAATGAATTGGGAAATGTCATCTCTCTCTTCCCTTCTGACCGCATTCCCCAGCAGTATCCTCTCCTGCTTTCCACTGAGCTTCCTCCTCCCCCTGCAGCCCCATGGACACAGCAAGAAGCTGCTGCTGTGGATCTTGCTGGAGTTCCCACCCTCTAATATCCTGGTCCCCCAGCTTGTCCAGGGAGTAAGATGCTCCCTGAGCACCACCCTATGTCTCGTCAGTCATAAGCTGGGTTCATTGTTCTCTATAGCACTCAATAACTTGTGCTGTGCTGTGTATTTTCACTTTGCACATTGATTATTGTGTGTTTCTCCTACTGAGATGCAATAAATATCAAGAAGCAATATTTAGTGTTGTTGACTCATGCTGTATCTTTGATGATGTCTGTGCTGACTAACTAGATTCGGTTACTTGGCTAAGGGGTGTAATTAGTAGTTCTTTCTTTAGGATGCCAAAGGTCCAAAAGATAAAGTAATGAAAACAAATTATTATGGGATTAGATAAATATACTTTTAGAGTGTATTTTGTTTCTATTATGAGTGGTACATCGGACTTGTAGTAGTGCAAGGGACATGTTAAATATGTTGAAATAAACCCATGACCTTAAATGTCACATGATTTCTCTTTTTTAATTTTAATTTTTTAAAAAAATTTATTGCTTATAATAAGAAATAACAACGAGATAGTTTCAAAACACATTACTAGGACAGCCGCAATAATTAATACAATGCATATTGTTGTCTCCATAGTAGTTGTTCAGAGTACAAGATGCAGACATAAGTTTTTTAAGGACTATTGATACAAACATTTCTTCTCATTCAACTAAGAGAAAGTAGATGTATGCATAGTCCAATATTCCATAGTAGTAGTGGGTTATCAGCAGAACTGTCAATGTCAGAAGCTTTTGACTTGAGCCTTTTAGAACTCATCATGTTAATCTGGCTTTACTTTTCATGCCTCCTGGTTAAACTTTTTTTTGCTGGGTGTTTAAGGCCAAATTCAAGTAAAACCTATGTAACAAAACATGTAACTTTTGTATCTGACAAGGTCAGCCAAATCCTCTCAGGATTTACCTTAAAACCATGTACAGCATTTTGTAGAACTTTTGTCAGTTTCAGCCATCTGGATAAGTCATGGCTATTGCTTGACTAGTTTGCTGTCTGTGAAAGCTGATTTATATGAGAAACCAAAAATATAGATCTGGGGAAAGATGCAAAAGTAATGCTATTTTATTTTTTATTGTAATATTTTTTATTTTAAAGAGTAAAAATAGCATAAACAAAAATAGAAAAAAACAGTAACAAGAGTACATATAGTACAGAATTTCAAAACAAAAAAAAACTAACATTGGTTTCATTACATATTTTCATCATCAAATCAATATAGATCAACAGACATAAGTATGTAAGACTGATCAAATAATTAAACATTAACACTTTCAATAAACATTATTTTTTTAACTCTACGAAATGCATTTTGTATTTAAGTCACTCTTCTCAAAAAAATTATAGGGTTTGAGAATGCAGAAAACACAAGATCCTGAGGTTGATTCCTGGTACTGCCCCAAACTTATTTATTTATTTCTTCTTCTGAGTCCTTACATTAGGGAGACTATACAATATTTGCATATGTAGGTCAGGTTTATTTCACTTATGAGTATACACTCAGGATATATCCATTTATATATGAAGTCTTCTAGTTTATCATTCATTATAGCTGAGTAATATTCCATTTTATAAAAATACCACATCTTTTTCAACCATTCTTCAGATGAGGGGTATTTTGGTTGTTTCCAGGATTTGGCTATTACAAATTGTGCTGTATAAACATAGGTGGACAGATATCACTATGATATGATGGTTTCAGTTCTTCTGGAAAAATTCCCAGTAGGGGGATAACTGGCTTGAATGGGATTTCCAGCTCTAGTTTTTTTAAGGAGTCTCCACACTGTTTTCCATAATGGTTGCACCAGTCTTCAGTAATGCTGTTGTAATCAGCACTTTTCTAATGCTTAGTGATGTTGAACATTTCCTCATGTATTTATTGATCATTTGCACTTGTTCCTTTGAAAATATCTATGTATTTTATGTGCTCATTTTGTGATCGGGTCTTTTATTTGTGGGTGGCTTAATTTTTGACTTGCTTATGTATTCTACGTTTATTCTAGGTTATGTATTCATTAGGCCTCAATATTAGGCATAGCTGGCAAAATGCTTTTCCTATTCTGCAGGTTGTTCTTGATTCTTGTTATATTTTCTGTGTAGCTGGGATTCTGTTCAGAAAATTCTTGCCTACACCTAGGGCTTCAAGTGTTTCATCTAGTTTATCTTCTAGCAGATGGTTTCTTTTTACAATGAAAAAAATTTTAAGTGAAGGCATTAGAGATCATACTCATTTTCAAACCCTGTCTTAAATTGTATGTTCTCAAAGAGATCGTCCTGAACAAAGGTTTCTATGTGATCTACTCACTTGGAACTTTCCTGTTTTAGAACAGTGATGTTTTTTGTACTTTCCTGAAAACACTTGCTAGCTTGTTAGTCATATATATATATATATATATATATATATACATATATATATATATATATTTGTTGTTTCATTTAATAATTGTGATTTTGAAATTTGTTTTTAAATTTCAAATAAGTATCTTCATAACAAAACAAAATGGTATATTAAATTTGATTATAATGCACTTAAAATGTTCATTTAGAATATATATATATATTCATTAAACTATATTATTAAATGTTGAGAAATCAGATAGTCAGAGAGTACTTTTTGCCTGAAAAGAATTCTGTCAAAAGGGGAATTAAATATCTGGAACATGTAGAAAAATAAGAAAATTGATATAAATCACATTGAGTTCCAGTGCATAACCATATTTTATGAGAAAGTTCACAACTCAGAATTATGGTGAAAAAAGGAAACACATACAGAAGGGCAAGAAATTTTAAGTGAACAATGAAATTATTACAATTATGAAGTCAAACATTTAAGCTATAGGACTCAAATTTATTTATTTATTCTTTTATTTATTAATTTTTCTTCACAGGAAATGGGATTGCTAAGACTCTCATACAATACTGTTTCTAACACCACTAAAGATAGAGAAAAAATTCATTTGCATTAGTTAACATAAAAGCTCTCATATTGACTTGCTATGATATTTTCTTAAATTTGGGGGCTTGTTTTTGGATATTTCAGTGTCTGCCTTAATATCATGTCTAACAGGCTCAACTGCTATAGGCCCTTTGTGGGATAACACCTGAGCATATGTTAACCAGTGCTTTCTTGGAAATATTATTCCAACTGCCTTTGCAGCGCTGCAGCTCTTTGCTCCTGTCTAGGTCTCCTGTGTCTAATAGCTTCACTGACTGGATGAGATACTACTGGAGATTCGCTGGGAGCCCGCTGATTCAGTGCGAATCTTTAGAGATAACAGCACTGCTGCTACCCCAAAGCACATGGCCTTACTGTGGCTCCAAGACATCGCTTGTTTGTGGGTAACCATGAAATGAGGTGGAATTGGTTTTCAGTGAACATAAGATGCAAGCTGCGGCCAGAGATGATATTTGCAGAGCACAGTGCCCATAAAACTGTCAGAAAAATAAAATTTCCACTGGTAAAAAACAGAAAGAAATGTTAAAAAAATCTTTCTAAGGCAAGCCAAGCTTATCTGATTTATGCAGTAGTCGTTTTCAAACCCATTAAATTGTGTGTGTGTGTGTGTGTGTGTGTGTGTGTATGTGCGCACGCATGTGTGTGCACACCCCTTCCCCATAAATAGCAACTAGGTATTTGGACAAGTAGTGAATCCTAAGTTTCAGTTTTCTAAAGAACTACAGGAAAAGAACAGCCTTGAAATTGGCAAGATTTTTCTCTTTCTCTTTCCTATCTAAATATTCATGCAGTTGCTCTTTTCCTCTGTCAGGCCCATGGTGTTGGACATCACGCCACCTCCCAGGAAAATATCGGAAGGGGAATTTCTGTCTGTGTGCTATGCTTGTATAGTGCATTGAGTCTGGACATAATCACTGACAATTACTACTTTTGGCTATATCGTGTGACACAGCCCCTTAGACTACCATTCTTCCATAGTGTTTCTCATTACAAGTGCTATTAGAATGTGATTTATTGTCTCAAGTATCCCATGCATTACACAGAATCACTGTTCAAGACTGATATTATAAAGCACCCCATGCCTTTATTTTTTGATCTGTCAAACAAACCTAAACTTCTAGTATCCAAAGGCTTTTATATGTCATACTAAAATAATGTCTATTGAGTTTTAAAAGGAAACTCAAGACCAAGACTGCCTATAACGAGGTCTCCTCTCCATTCATTTATTTTGTTATTGTTAGTATTAGCCAGAGCATGTTTAGGGTTTTTTCATTAAGTCTAAGCATGTTTGTAGAATGTAAGGTGATTTACAACACAAGTTACCATCTTTTGAAGTTGTGTTTGAGTATTTGCCATTTAATAGCTGTGAATACAAACAAGTAAGTGATCATGAGCATAATGGAGATGATTCAGATTTTAATTCTAATTAGTGTGCAAATCAGACAATACCTATGTTTTCTATCTGGAATCTACTCTGCATCATAGATATTTCATAAGCTGTTTCAAAGTTTGTTCCTCTGGGGCCAGCAAGATAGCTTAGCAGTCTAAAGAGCCCGCTTAGGCAAGTTTAGTAAATGTGCAGGGACTGAGGTTTGATTTCAGCACCACATGCCACACCAGCCCTGCCCCCAGTGTCAGCTGAACCAGCCTCAGAAAACAAAAACAGAAACAAAGACAAAATACTCCGAAACAACAACAACAACAACAACAAAAACAGTTTGTCCTTTTGTCCTGGGCTAGTTCCCACATATATATGTTATGACCACCAAGCTCAATTTCTTTAAATAGGGTAGCAATGGGGAAACACTTACCTGGAAAAGCACTTTTTCAGAATGATGAATTTGTTCCAGCCTCTCTTCAGGGCACCAAGGCTCATACTATGGTGTAAATGGCCCTCTGTTGCCTCTTGGTGTTCACCTACATTTCTTCCCTTTTACTAGTAGATGAAGAGTCTGGCTTTTGGCCAAAACCATCTATGTGACATTTGTGGCTTGACTAGGACAAGTTCCAAGGTTTTATTGTGCAGGCTTTGTGGGGAAAACTGTCATCCTTACACCAGTTATGTGGAACAAGTTGGTGCATTGCAGTTGGTGAAGACGGGGGCAGGCAGGAGCTCAGGACCCCTCCACCAGCCCTGCATTTATAGATAGGCATTCATAGCCCACACACCTCTATTCTGAGAACCCTTTGTTTAACTTTACTCATGAAGCAATGCCTAATTAGGCAAGATGCAACTAAGCAGTCTTCTTTCATCTGTCTGACCTAGTCTACCTTACTTTCTACATGGACAAAACTTATTCAATACTATTTCTAGTTGCACAATTACTAGCATGTACTGAATGAACACTTTGCAGCATGTATTATGTGAAGGATGTGGTGGGGAAAATCTCACAAGTTCTGCACAAAATATTGGAGCAGAATATAAATGAGTAATGCTTAAAAGATGATCAGTATAGAGTTATGTTTACAGAAAAGATTATTTTTTACACAATAGCAGGGTGCTAACTAGAAATTAGGAAGTTGGGAAAGAGAAAATGCTCTGTGGTTACAGATATTAAGGAAAAATTAGAATACTTGCCATGAAGGATGGCGATCAGGGGATGCTTTTCATACACCATCACAGACATGCTGGGTGGAAACATCTGATCCTATATGTGGATACTGTGGGATACGTCAGGGAAGGGAGGGCGGGTCTTGCGCTGCAGAGGAGTGTGGGCATATTAATGAGCAGCCAGCCATGCTAGTCTCAAAGCCTGACTCTTTCCTTAAAGCTTACACCTCCAACCCCCTGCGAACTGTATAAGCACAGGCTTCTAGACAAGGTAGTAGATGGCTGATTTATCCATTGCTGTGGTGAGGGGATAGTTTATGAACTGGACCACAAGGAGGATGCCTTTTAGTATGGACTAGTAATTGTAGAGGAAGTTTGGGTAGGTGCTGTGAAATCCTTTATAACTGACTAATCTGTTGAACAAGAAGGGAGTAAATGCTAAATACATTTAAATGCAAGAATTTTTGCTTCCTATCTTGAGGTAGGAAATTGTAGAGTAGGATCACTCCTCCTTTAAGAATAAGACCAACTCAATCAAACATTATAGTAAAGAGCTGAAGAAATGCAGTAAATTAAATTCTAGAAAGGGACAACACTTTCTTGGCAGAGAAGAACCTACAGAACATCCAGAGGGAGCAACAGAGGCACCCCAACCCATTTCAAAGCAGATAAGAAGAAACCAGATGTGATTTTAATAAGCTTTTCATGACGTACAGGGTTGGTTTGTTGTATTATACCTTCAGGAGCCCCAGCTAGGGAGCAAAGCCACACCTGCCCTCCAGGTGCCGCTCACTGGGAGTACAGAGGAGACCCGCGGCAGGCTGGGGCTGGGCACAGGAACTAAGGGAGGTCTCCGGCACACAGGGAATTTGGGGGCTGTGAAGTAATGATCCACCACCAGCTAGGGGAGGGAGATCTTCATGGCGTGGGGTAGGAAAACAAAGCAAAGTCCACAGATATCTTAATGGGTTGTGGCTGCACTCTAAAACATGAGTGTAGAACATTGCTGATGTTCATATCTGTGAGAGGTCAAACTGGGGTGGCCAAACTCATGCAGAACTGGTCCAGAGACACTGACAGGAGTAAAATAGGTTTATTAGAAGCACACGTGGGGGCTGTCTCTTGGACCAAGACAGCCCTGGACAAAGGGGGACAGGAGACTTCATAGGATCTTTTAGGGAAGGTGATTGTGGGGTGGAACAGTAGGCTGCAAGCAAACATCATTTGTCTTCCTTGTGGTTTAATTTTTTAAAATTAATTAATTATTTTTGTACATATAGTATAGAATTTCAAAACCAGAAAAATTTAACAATGGTTATATTACATATTTTCATTATCAGATCAGTTTAGATCAATAGATATCTGTGTATAAGATTGATCAAACAATTAAACATTAACACTTTCAATAAACATTAATTTTTTTTAACAGTTGACACACTGCACATTGTCCTCACAATAGTTATACAGAGCACAATGTGTGGGCATGACTCACCTTCCTGTTGATGTTGCTAAGGAAAGAAAAAAAAATTCTTCTCTTTGAATTAAAAGGGAAGCAGATGCATACACAGTCCAATGTTCCACAATTGCAGTGGGCCACCAGTGAAACTTGCAACGTTGAAGACTATTGATCCAAGCCTTCTACAGCTCGTCTCACCAATTTAGCTCTGCGTTTCATGCCTTGTAATTAAGCTTTTTTGCTGGGTGATCAGGGGCAAGTCAAAGCAAGACCTGTATAACAAAACATTCATCTTTTGTATCCTTGTGGTTTAATTTTGCTTGGGTCAGAGGGAAGTGAGCTGAAACCAACATGAGTCAAAGGGCAGTGAGCTGAAACCAGAGTATAATAAGGATGCCAGGATGGGTGCAGGGTAGCTAGGACACCAAGAAAGGGAGTGTTTGGGGCAAGATGCCTGGGAAACTTTGAGTCCTGACCTATCAATCTCAACTTTTGATCTTGCCAGTAAAATATTTGAAAGCACTGGAAGCTAGAATTAAAATTAAGCTGTGACCTACCCAGACTCTGCTCAGTTACAGAGTAGATGGACTCAGTCTAGGACTGGCCCAGGGTTACTTCCCTCACACTCTGTTTTCTAAGCCAGTTGATAGATCTGTGAAGATTCCAAGGAATTGCCCTATTGTGGTATAAAGATTAGCATTCCCTTAATGAGATAGGAGGAATCATTTGTACCTCTGTTTGCAGGTTAATGAGGATACTAAACAATGCATCCACCAGTAACTCACAACTGGAGAAATAAGCCAGAAGGCTTATGTGTCTTGACTTCCAGAGCTGACTCACCTGTCACTTAAAGCATGCACGTTAAAAGATAGGTATTATTTTGCCTCTGCTTGTAACCATCATAGTCCTTTTATTGTATTATGAAGTAGTGGCTTGTTCTGGTTGCTCTCAATTGCATAATTTTTTTAGCTGATTTTTTAAAATTACTTTTAAGAAGAGATATCAACATGATAGTTTCATAACACATTAGTAGTACATTAGCAATAATGGACACATTGCATATTGTCCTCATATAGTAATACAGAGCACAGGGTGTGGACATGCTACATTTTCTAATTGATATTGGTAAGGAAAGAAAAAAAAAGAAAAAAATTCATCTCTTTGAACTGAGAGAAAGTAGATGTATACATAGTCCAATGTTGCATAATTGCAGTAGGTTACCAGTGAAACTGGGAATGTTGGAGGTTGTTGGTTTAAGCTCTTACAGCTCATCATACTAATCTAGTTCTGCATTTTATGCCTCATAATTAAACTTTCCCACTGGGTGATCAAGGGCAAGCTAAAGCAAGACCTGTAAAACAAAACATTCATCATTTGTATCTTCCAAGGTCAAATCCCCTCAGGATTACCTCTGGAACCATGTACAGTGCTTTGTAGAACTGTTGTTAGTGTCAGCCTTTGGGAGGAGTCATAGCCATTGCTTGACCAGTTTGCTATCTGTGAAAGCCTGAGAGAATGTTTTTCTCTGGGTGACTCTCCTTAGACACACTATAGTTCATTTATCCCTTTCCTCTGAGGTCCCATAATCTCCTTGACCAGAAAATGTGAGACACCTCTGAGTTATAGGATATTACAGCACAGGTTCTCTTATGTCCTGAGTCCTTACTGATCTTGAGGGGCTAGGGCAAAAATATTGGCTATCCTCATAGCCCTTCCTTTTCTCCAGTTTTTGGTCTATTAACTTACATTTTCAACCCTCCAGCAGAGAAGCTTCGTGATACTATTACTCTATAACATAGGTAATTGAGCTTAACATCACTGGCTTTCTGAATATCAAACATCTTTGACTTAGCTTGAAATTGCTATTTTCTGACAATCATTGATATTCTAATAACTATAGAATGTGATGAAAGCAGTTACACATTTTTACGCAGACATTTAGAAATCCAAGGATGTACAAAACTGTAGCCTGTCTAGTCTATGGCATTTTGTCCAATATTTTACTCTCAATTAATACCCTTTTTTTTTTTGTCTTTTTTGAGACAGGGTCTTGCTATGCAGTTCAGGATGGCCTTGAGCTCATTTTTCTAGCCCAGGCTGGTCTTTTTTTTTTTTTTTGTCTTTTTGAGACAGGGTCTCGCTATGCAGTTGAGGTTGGCCTTGAGCTCACTTTTGTAGCCCAGGCTGGTCTCGAACTCGTACGATCCTCCTGCCTCAGCCTCCCAAGTGCTGGGATTACAGGCGTGAGCCACCACGCCCGGCCCCAGGCTGGTCTTGAACTCACTCTAATCCTTCTGCCTTAACCTCCCAAGTTCTGGGATTACAGGTGTGCACCACCACACCCAGCCATAATCTTAAAGATACTAGGAAAACAAACAAAGAGAAATAAGCTATAACTTTTAAGGATAGACCAAAGTGAATTATAAATTAACTAGAAAACATTTCAAGTAGAATAGCAAATAATGAATAACAACCTATCAAAATTTGTGGAATGCAACCAATTCAGAGCTCAGAAGACAATTTATAATGTTCTGTGCTTAAAAGTTCCTTTCTTTTCTCTTCCTCTCCTTTTTGATTCCTCTGTCTTTTCTCCATGGTTTTTCTCTTTCTGTGGGGATGGAAAGGATTTTGGAACTCTTGTGAACAAAATTTTCATCTGTTTACCTTTCTGTTCTCCAAGAAAAATGTATAACACATAATGTATGCTATTTCCTAAATTTATTTAATCCCACAATATCTTTGAGGGAGTACTCATAAAACTAATTTTATACAGCAAAGTTGGGATACATGTTGTGTTATAATAAATGTCATCTTTTTTGTTTTAAGCCTTCTCAATAATAAAAGAAAAGTAAAAGTTCTTTATAAATGAAAAGTTTGCAAAAGTATGCAAACACAATGTCAGAAGTTTACATCCATTCCAACTAAGGGCATACTGTAATAAATACATGTTGAATTTCTAAAATGGGCACAAATATATAGTATATTGATCATTTACCAGAAGCTAAAATATATTTTATCTATCCTGCAGTTATATGCAGATGTTCTTAATGACTCACCATGAATCCATGGCTAATGTAGTAAGTGTGTAAATTATTGTTCTGAACAGAAAGATACAATCCAAGAATTTGTATTATATATATATATATATATATATATATATATATATATATATATACACACACACACACACACACATATATATATATATTTATTTATTTTCGGGAAGGGTCTACAGGGTGTTCAGGATCTCAGTACTAGATCAGACTTGTAGTGATTGGCTTGTTTATAGCCTCCCAAGAGCTGGGATTACAGGCGTGCACCACCATGGCCCAGTCTCAATTGCCTTCTCAGTGCACCCTGGCGGGGCGGAGCCGGAAGGAAAGGCCTGGGATTTTATTTTATTATTATATTTTTAATGAAAAATTTTATTAAGCAAAGTAATGGGAATTTTTTTTTTGTTTTTTTGTTTTTCAAAATTTTTTTAATTTAATATTTTTATTGTTTAAATTTAACAATGGTTATATTACATATTTTCATCATCAGATCAGTTTAGATTAATACATATAGGTATATAAGATTGATCAAAGGCCTGGGATTTTAAACCCCTGGCCTCTGCACTTGCTTGCAGGTGCTTTAATCCGCTGAGCTATTTGGCTGGTCCTGGATGGTATTATTTGTAAAAAGCAAATCACAAATCCGTTTTCAGAAACCATGGACTTTGGGGAATCCTACTTCCCAACGTTAAGAAACCAGAGCCCTGTTGGTCTAGAGCTGCGATGTGCAGCAGTGCCAGGCTCTTCTACTGTCTCTCGCATCCCAATTACGTGTTCTGTGCATCGTTGACGCCACAGGCAGCGGGAGCTGTGCTCTAAGCAGGAGCAGTATTAGATGCTTTCAAATCATCACCCCAAATAACTGCCATTCTGCCCATAGGGAAACTCAGTATTGCAGATGCCTTCTAATTTAAAACTGTACTACCTTCTATACTATCTGTGGCTGATCATAATTTGAATTTATTTTGATAATTAGCTTTTAAAGTTTTAAAACAAATTTATGCAAGCTGTAAAATGGTCAAACACCATGGCAGGTAGCACAATAAAAGCAAGTCTAGCAAACCTCACTCATCTAACCTAACCTGCCTGAAGCAAGTTCTCTAATAATTTTCTGTGTTTTTTCTGGGACTATATTTTTTTAATAAACTTTAGCTTCTGTTTTTGTTTTGGGGGGGAGAGAAAAAGTTAAACAATAGAAATATTTTTTTTTCTTCAGAATATTTTGCTGGAACATTCTAGCTAAAACCAGTAGATGTAAAGTAATGCTCATACAAAGTAGATCTTTCTACTTTGTGTGTATGTGCCCCCACATTTCTGTGTCTGCCCCCAAATTGAGAGCTACTCCCAGGAAAGATGTAAGTTCTTGGAACCTGGATAACAACAGACAGAGGATATATTTTGTGTCATCAAAATCTAAAGCAACCCAAAAGAAAGAGCTTGCTTTGCACCTGCCACAGCCTGATGCTTGAAAAGCTGGAGCCATCACTGGGGCAGAGCGGCCACCCTGAAGTTCCCAGGTTGTGGAAGCTAACTCTCAGGCTCTCAGTGGTCAGGTTGGTGTAGAAACTCTACCAAGGAACAGTGGTACTGGATGACATCTGAAAATCCCCAATAGGGGATGTAACGCACAGACTAAAGGATTAAGAGGTGTTCCTGGTCACCAGCTTGCCTGACCTTGGGGACTAGGACGCGTGAGGGTGAGGTAAGCCTGCACTGATGGAGTTAACCAGATGTTCAAGCATCCCTTGTGTCATCACCACTGCTTTGTGGAGGAAATACATTAAAAAAGAAACCCTTGCTCACCAATAACTTCTTTTTCATATTACAGTAGCTAAAAATGGTCTTGATATAATGATAGGATGATGTAAATTGGGCTTGGAGCAAGGATAGCTTGCTTTATATCCATGGTTCACAAGTGAGAACAATTTTGTCAGCTGAAGTGACTTCTGGTAATGTCTGAAAACATTCTGATTATCACAGCTGGGACTATCTTAGTGTTCCTGGTATCTATTAGGTAGAGGCCAACAATATTGTTAACCAGCTTATAAAGAACAGGACAGAGGGCTGGGGAGAGAGCTTGACAGTCTAAGCGCCTGCCTTGCAAACACAAGGACCTGAGTCTGACCTTAGATCCCTGGGCGTGGTGGTACACACTTGTAATCCCAGCACTGGGAAGGCTGACACAGGAGAATCACTATCAGTCTGGGATGCACAGTGAGATCCTGTACTAAGAAATAAAGTTAAATGAAACAAAACAGGACTGAGCCCCACAACTCAGAATATCTGACCCAGAATGCAGTGGCACTAAGGTTAAGGAATAACAACTTAAATGGACTGTCTGCCATGTGTTCTTTTGGGGACAATGGTTTTCATTGAGGAAAATAACTAAAATAAGCAATAACATCAACAATGCTAAAATCTTATGTAAGTTTTCACTTGGTTTATAGTTCAAGATCTTGAACCTTACAAGGTAACAACAGAAGAGTTTGGTGTTCTACTGATTCACCCAGAAAAATAATTTTCTGATTGCATTATCTACCCTTGGTCCTTTCCCCTTTTAATCTTTCAGATTTTGCGTTGTTGGTGGAAAAATAAACTATCTCATGCAGCCAGATGGCAATGAGTGAAGAAGCAAGCAATCAGTTTCCATTTGTTTGGAAAATAATAAAAATTAGATAGCAAGTATCATGTTTATTTTTCTTTGGTGTTATTCCTATCTACTTTTCCTCTGTGTATGACTAACACCTTTCTACCCTTACCCTCTTTTTTTTTTTTTGTCTTTTTGAGACAGGGTCTCACTATGCACCTCAGGCTGGCCTTGAGCTCCTTTCTGTAGCCCAGGCTTGTCTCGAACTCACACTGATCCTCCTGCCTCAGCCTCCCAAGTGCTGGGATTACAGGCATGTGCCACCATGCCCAGCTTCCATACTCTTACCCTCTTTTTGTAAAAAGGTGCTGCATAAATCCTTTTCAGGGTGAATCCTGGTATGTGAGCTCTGGTGGGGTAATTGCATTTAATCTACTCATTTCTGAGTGTCATCACAGATTAAAGCATGTGAAAAATTAAGTAATGTGAGATTGCATTGACTCTGAGGCAGAAAGATTCCTGACCCGTAGTTAATGCTGTATTTGCTTCATTTCAGTGGTGTTTATTGGCTAAGGGAAAAAATGTGAAATATTGCATGATTAAAGATATCTTAGTGAATGAGAGAACTGGAGCACTGGTGCTGCAGCCAAATGGCTTGAAGACGTGGAACCTGTCCACTTGCACTGCTGCAGATAGTGTGCAGAGCCTAAGTAGGGGAGGCCTGAGACACGGGCTAGTGACAGATCTGGGGCCCCCTCATCTGAGCCCTCTCATCTGAGTCATTGTTCATCTGGCATCATTTCTGAACTGTAGCTCAGAAATATCTCTTTGTGTCCCCTGCTGCTAGAATAAACATGACAAAGAGACACCGTTGTATCTTAGATATATTTACCACTCTACAATAATGAAGCTACTTTCATTTACAGAGGTGATCCAAATATACATTAAATGTTTAATTTTTAATAATTTAGTTTAGAAATTAATGTTCTCCTGAAAGCACTCCCTTCCATCCAAATGTTTTTATCTCATTCTTTTTTTTTTTTTTTTTTGTCTTTTTGAGACAGGGCCTCCCTGTGCAGTTCAGGCTGGCCTTGAGCTCACTTTGTAGCCCAGGCTGGTCTCGAACTCGCACTGATCCTCCTGCCTCAGCATCCCGAGTTCTGGGATTATAGCTGTGTGCCACCATGCCTGGCTTTTATCTTATTCTTGCCACTTTCTCAAGCACTCTTGGAAGTTCTCTTTCATGATTGCTTTAAGGATGCTTGTTGCAAAGAGTCTTTTATTGCAATAATTTAAAAATTTTCAATATTCACTGAAATTTTTATCACACCATTCACATTGTCCTGCACTAAGAAATAATCTTATTACATAAATAGGACAATTTTCTTTTGCCTTCAATGAATAGAGGAAAAAAATCCCCTCAGAAACATGAAATAATTTACTTGAAGTTTGAAAACTAATAAGTAGACCCAAAGCTAGGCGTAGTGGAGCATACTTGGAGGCTGAGGCAGCATGATGAGTTTGAGGACAGCCTGGGCTATAAAGCCAGTTCAAGGACACTGGATAATAACATCCTTTCTCAACATACAGAAAGAAAAGAATAAAGAAGAGAGGAGGAAAGAAAGAAAGAAAGAAAGAAAGAAAGAAAGAAAGAAAGAAAGAAAGAAAGAAAGAAAGAAAGAAAGAAAGATGTTCCAGTCCAGGGCTATCCTTTACAGTTCATGCAAGTTTATTGCAGAAGTAAATAATTCTACAAGGTATAAAGGGAGCAGATCTCCATAGGCTGCTTACTCTGTGCTTCTGCTATGTTGAATACAAAATAGCTTATTTTATATCTTTCCCTGCAATAACTATAAGAAGTAGATGTGATTATTTATCTCATGTGATTCAAGAAGAAAATGAGATTTGGTTTTGTTCAGTCATCTGGCTAGCCTATACCACTAAGTTTAGACCCAAATCTATTTCATCACAAAATTCAAATTTTAATCATTTGCATACTATACCATTGTATTCTACATTATTGTTCAATGTAGTATTTCTATGTCTATTTTTTATACTTAATACAATATTTAAATGGCATAGCTACTAAACATCCAATTTTGTGCATTGACATTCTGAATTTTTTTAAGAAAAGAATTACATTTTTTTTCATCCTTACTTGTAACTGATGTTGTTGAGAATAGAGATTGCAGGCCAAGATGGTTGTTCTCCTTTGCATTTACCTAGTACCACCTACCTGATTTCTCCCCCTCAGCACTCCAGCATCTATCCATCCTATCTAATCTACTTAATGCAGCAAGAACAGACCTTCCAGGAAAGGTTGTCTCATTACTTAGAAGCCTTGTTTAACCACAAGGTACAAAAAGGAAAGCCATATTAATATATTGAGCTGTGAAAGGCTCAAGTCAACAGCTTCAGACCTTGCCAGTTCTGCTGATAACCCATTAACTACTATTATGGACTATTGGACTATACATACTGCTAGCTTCTTTGGGTTCAATGAGAAGAAAGATTTGCACTAAAAGTGTTTAGAAAAGTTACCATGGCTGCATCTGGTACTCTGAACAACTACTATGATGACAACAATAGACACTGTATCAATTATTGTGCCTGTGTTACTAACATGTTTTGAAACTGTCTCATTGTTTTTATTTTCTTTTTAAAATTAATAAAATAAAAAAACCTTTAAGGAGCTACTCATAATATCAAGCTGAAAAGAGTCCCTGACCTGTTCCCTACTTCACTATACAATTTTATCTCCAGCTATTCTATTTCAGACTCTGCTCAGCTGTCCCTGGGCTTGGTAGTTCCCAATTATACTAAGCAACCTTATGTTTATGCATTTTCCCATTCTCTTCACTTTGCCTCCTCTCTTCTTTCCCTGCCCAAGCCTAGACCCTAATTAATTCTTTTGTCCTTTAAAATTCTCTTTAGTAAAATTGCTTTTGGGATCCGCAAACACCCAGAATATAGATCTCCCTTGACCGTTATTGCGGTAGTTAATAATTGACTTTCTCTTCTCACTGAGCTGTGAGCTCTTTGACAGAAGAGACCATCTATTTGTTTTTACTTCCCTAATGCTTAGTTTACTTCCTAGCATATGATAGGGAGTTGATAAATTAAATGTGCTAATAAATTAAATGAGTATGGTAGGGTCAAAAGAATTCAGGAATTGAGTATATAAGAAAGTAAAGGACAGAGAAGAGTGAAAAGTTTTAGACTTCTTCCCTCGTTCACCTTTTTGACATTGCTCAGGAAGAAGCAGAAATTGATCCTAAACTTTACAAGCGGCTCATCTGCAGCAAGCAAGCAAACTTTATGAGCTGGGTGGAAATGCAGAGCTTTGTGCAAGAGCAGTGTTATTTTGGTAGCTAAGTGGCTCTTAATAACATTGTGTAAATATATTTGAATTAGCAGACTAGCAATAGACTGCTTTATGATGCTTGTGCCTTTTTATTAATATTTGATAATTAAGCAGAAAATTTCTTTTGGGTGTGGATTTTCTTTCCTCAGTGTCTGGGTTGTGGGAACACAGTGTAGGTTTGAAATGAATAACAGAGTCTGGTGAAGAATAAATTTGATTTTTTGAGAATTAGATAAATAAGAGTGTAGCTAGTACATGGATAGCTAAGTAATTCATTTCTTTGGAAATGGACCTACTTGTTACTTAACAAGCTTTGTCTTCTGTATTCATGCATAGTTTCTATATCTAGCACAATAATTTCTCTTTCTATAGGATTTTGAACGTAGAGTGCCTCTCTAATTCTCTGGCAGAAGACCTGACTAGAACTTATAGTTCCCTTAACAGAGAACTGTGAATACACTTGGAGTTTCCAAAAGATGAGCTCATTGCTAGACTATAGAACTCCAAGCAAGTGCTGGACAGCAACAAGGCTTTTGCTTCCCCAGGCTTTCTTGGGGCTGTCTCTGTGAACTCTTGAAGGTGAGCATTCTGAAATAATGCAAGTGTCTGCCATCTGCTGAACAGAGTTCTTGCCTGTTGCTTTTCATTTTGAAGTCCTATTCTCAAACCTGACCTTATCAGAGCAAGTCTTTACAGGGGTAATTTTGTTAAAGTGAGTATTTAGGGGCGTGCCCTAATATTATGCCTTCTTTTTTTGTAAGAAGAAAAAATTTGGACAACAACAGAACAAGAAGAGCTAATGTGAACACAGAGAAAACAGCTATCTAACAGACAGAGAAGGAGACCTGGATTGGGCGCATCCAACATGACCCTCAGAAGGAAAAAAAAAAAAAAAAAAAGCCCTGCTAACACCTGGTCTTGAATGTCCAGCCTTCAGAGCTGTGAGGCCATCCATTTCTACTGTTTCGACTCCCCAGTCTGTGGCCTTGGTTTTGGCAGCTCTTGCAAAGTATCTTCTCATCTTTGGAAGCTCAAGCCTTGTTTCATGCATAGCGTAGGCTATAACTAGCTCTTACCAAGGCTTCTTGAATCAAGTAAATAAAAATTGGTAGTGTAGTTTATATGAATGTGCACAACTCAGAAGCTATTACCCACCTTTGAAAGCTCACCAGTCCATTAGCAGCTGCATGGTAGCTCTTGCTGTGCACCAGCTATACACAGCAGAGTGGTATTGGGCCTTCCCTTCAAGAGCCCCATTCTGGAACAGAAAGGCTTAAGGAAGGCCCGAGTGGGCCCCATCTGCACAGATGGCCCTGTGTGACTCTCTGTCTCATCTCTACAAGTAGTGGCACTTCTGTTTGTAATTTTGTTTGAACAGACAGGGACACTTGCACTGCTAAACATAGATATTCAAGTTTTTGCTCTTGTAGGAGGGAAGAAGCCAGCACTCTCAGGGAGTGTGTCTGGCCTTAGCTCCAGGTTAATGATGAGATGATTACCAGGGTCCATTGCCAATGAGATAGTCATCATTTCTAGTACCAAGTAAGTGTTCTTGATTTAGATGCTAGCAAAAAAAAAAAAAAAAAAAAAAAAAATCCTGTATATGAACTTTGAACTGATGTTACTATGCAGTTGAATAAGGCATGAAGCTAATTTGAAGTAGGGTCAATAAACTTCTCATATTGAGAGCAGGTAAATATTCCTTAGTCTTGCATAGATACCTCAGCATTTCACAGATACTGCATATTTCAGTGTTGCTAGCTGGAAATGAAAATTAATCTTCACTGTAGCATTCTCTATGGAGCACACATCTTGCTCACTCACTCTAAATCACATTTCATTTAATCTTACAACAATACAAAGCAGTGGCTGCAGCTGTCATTGCTATTTTTCAGATGAGGCAGAAGAACATAGAAATCAGCATCGTTTGAGCAAGCAGTGCCAAAACCAAGTCAAAGAGAAAGTTTGGGCTCTTCCCTAAGTCTGTTTTCCTTTGCGGGGTCGCCTTCCCTCCTTTTTCCCATCAACATTTCCTTTTGGACCTGCTCTCTCCTTCTCTTTCCTTGGAAGGTGGTTTACATATTGGGTAGATGCAGGGAGGACCTGGGTTTCTGGAAGACTTTACAATTTCCCAACTTTCCTGTCCCTTTCTTCCTCCATTCTTCCTTTCTCAATCTGTCTCCTCTTCGGAGCATATTCACTGCGCATGTCCAGAGAGTGCTGCCTCTCTCTTGTCCAGTCACAATCTTCTATTTAAAGATTTAGCCTTTTGGGCTCCGTCGCCATCTTCTTCCTTTTCTTGAGTGCACTGCATGTTCTTTCGTTGTCTTTTCTGCTGCAACACATGCCTTAGAGCCTCTGGACTTATTTGCCCTTTAACATCTGATTTAGTTGAGCCCACATCCTGGGCAGTGGATAATTGCTTTTCTGTGCTCTTTTGTTCTCTCTTGTTTCACTTTTTACCCTTATGAATAGAACAGAAGCTTAGTCTTTTGCTTAGGAAGCCTCCCTGTTTAAGTAGCAAAAAACCTGCCTCATGAGAGCATCTGCTAGGAGAGCTAACTCAATGTAGAAACTTGTCATGGTTTTCTCATATTTTCTGGTTTTCAACAGATATTTTGTATACAGATATTAAATCACACACAAAAGCATAACCCACAATCCCCCAGACTTGGATTTTCTATTATGTTCCAAGGAATATTTTTTTTAAAATAATAATCTCCTTCTGGGAACACCCACTCAGGACCCCCGTCCTGTCCCTCTCTCGGACAGGAGCTTTCTTTCCCCCATTAAATATGTTCTGCTCATTAAAAAAAATAAAAATAATAATAATAATCTCCTTAAAATTAAGATCATAGCAATATCTTCCTTTGTTAGTGACAGGATAGCACAAGCAGGAAGATCTGGCTGCAGAGCTCTGCGTGCTGTGGTGGCATCCACTCTGACCCTCGCTTCTAACCTCATTTCCCATCTTTACACCTCAAAGTGCCCAAGAGGCCCACTAATGGAAGCTACAGTTATATTAATGATCTATCTTTCTCTGAGATGTAATCAAGCCTTCTAGCCTTGCTTTCCTCAGTCACTTCAGGAAGCCCAAGACTCCCAATGGATCCTCATGCTTATTTTCCCATCTTCAAGTGTGGTTGTGCTGATTCTCTGATCAGTCTGTGTCCTTCTCATTCTGGAATTTATGATATGAGTTTAAGTCAAAGAGGCTGTGGTAGTGAATCATAAATCTCTCCATGTCTCTGTTTTTGTCTCTGTCTCCCTCCCACCCACCCCTTCCTCCCTCCCTCCCTCCCTCTGTCTCTCGCTCCCTCCTTCAAAATATCACATGTCTCTCAGAGAAAGTTTTAGTCTTCACTTATGCTTTGTAACGAGTCCATACCATTCATTCCCCAGAAATGAATTTGACAAAGGTTCCATGATCTTCTGCTGAAAAAAAACATTTGGAGATGGAAGTCTGAGCAGGAAGAGTGAAATAGAGGAATTATATGTGGGTTCTGCACAACTTTGCCTTGGAAGTGATGTCTGTTCTTTGCCAGGAATATTCAGATGACCTTGCATAAATGAACAGTATTGAGAAATCCTGTCTTTTATATGGCTGAAAAGAGAGAAAGACATTGGCCATTACTAGCAATGTTTATTTTAGTCATTAACAACTTCCCATACCAAAACAAAACAAACCAAAAAAAAATCCCATCCATCACTATTATCTGTTTTCCTTCAACTTCTTGCTAGAAATAAAATCTGTGTTTTTCATGGCCAGTGCTCTTCTCCCCAGCTCTTAAATGATGGCCCATCTTTTCTCTTGTGCCCTGTGTACTCTCAGGCTTATACAGAAGACTGTTTTGCCTTTGCTCTCTATTTTCCCTTACAGAGTAAGGTATTCTTTTCTCTGTCCTTTCCAGGGATCATCAGATGCTGTCTTCTAGGTAGAATACCCAGAACCCTCCTCTTGTCAGCTCTCTGTCATCCTTCTTTCCCCATCCACTGTGGCATTAATGGAGGACTGTATCACTTACTAACTTTTATTTACTTCATTTTCTCTTTTCTGGCCTCTTCATCAACCTTAGGGTTTCAACATTCAAAAGGACATCTCATTTCATATCTGTGTTCTTGACCTCTTAATTACAAAATATTTTGTTTTTGTTTTCATCCTCAAAACTCTTTCTTCATAACTAATTTTTTTCATGGGAATAGAGTTAGTACTGGACATATAACTTATAGAATTATTTCATGACATTCACTCAAGCAATCAAATGAAGAAGAGGCCAAGACATCTGTCTTGCAAGACCCTGGATCCTACAGCAATATTCCACAGAAGTCCAGATGAAGACCTAAATCCCATGGTGATGTCACATGCAAATCCATACCAAGAATCTGCACTGCAAAGGCCCAAAGACCGGTGGTGGAGGCTAGAAAGTCTGCACCAGTGTGGCGAAGGATCTGCACCAGAACACTGAGGGATGTGCACTGGAGCCAGGAAGTGACAGTCAAGGCAGAGACCACAGGTTCCCCAAAGAGAGCAGCAGCCATCCCTGGAAAGAACAGCCGAGTTCATATCTGGAAACCAACTGAGGCAAGCTTCTCCAGGAAAGTCAAGGGCATAAAATCTGCCTCTCCTGCTCTCTTTTCATGCCATCCAGGCAATGATCCTCAAGGGGCTCTTCCACACCCAGCGCCAGGCTGGCTCCATTCAGCCGGGTGTTCCCACTGAAGTGGACCATTATTACTCCACTGTAGTCATAACCTTGCACGTCATCTCTGAAAACCTCAATTCATAATGCCTCACTTACTGACCAGTATCTTTTTTTCTCTCTCTACTTTCTTGTCAAGGAGTGATTACATTCTCCAAAAATTTGCTATGTTGAAATTCTAAGCCCTTCTAATTAAGTATGACTTAACTGTTTTTGGTCAGGGCATTAAGTTACAATAAATTAGAATTCATATTTTGAATTCTAATCCAATATGACCGGTGTCCTTGTCAGAGAGGTGATGGAAATACAGAAAAAAATAATGGGATGACAATCTACAAGCCAAACAGAGAGGCATTAGATGAAATCAACCTTGTTGGTACCTTGATGTAGGGCTTCTAGCCTCTATGAATGACAGGATGTATTTCTCTTGCTAAGCTATCTAATCTGTGTACTTTTTAGGACAGTTCCAGCACATTTAATCATTCTCTAATATCTTCATACTCCAACTTATCAACTCACATTTCATGGTCTGAGATAATAATAATAATAAATAATAATAATAATAATAATATGCTTCTCCACCACTTATTTTTCTGGTCCTTTGTTTTCTGCTATATATGTATAAGGCCTGTCCTGAAAGCTTCTACCCAGATTAAGTCCAGTTGTCTACTTGAATAAAACCTGGGCTTAGTAGTTATGCATGGCTAAAGGGAAATCACCCCTCTGAGACTAGACTCATTTGCAACTTTTCTCACATTATTTCCTTTTTCTGTGAAGAAAAGTTCACTCCATTTCTTCATCTGCAAAGTTCCCATCTTATCTGCATTCTCAACCAGTCACATACTTAAAACAGACAAACAAACAAATTGAGTCTAAAGTAGAAGGAATGAAAAAAAAAAAACCCTGCATAATCATCCCTGTAGTAAATCTACCAACTTATTGCTTATGTTCTTACACATCATTCTTATCTTCTCATCTGTGAAAATAAATGACTCATCTACACGTCTAACTAAGGCAGCTTTCACTCCTAAGCTCATTCCCCCACCACATTAAACTCCACATCTTCTTTGTAGGACAATTTGTATCAGCATACTCACATGCCCTAATACTTTATTAGGCTATGTTTTTCTGTGCTTCTGTTAATGACCTGAAATGCTACTGTACACAACAGTGATTTCTTTCTTGTTCATGCAACATCAGATGTGTGATGATGAATGACTCTGCAGGGCAGTTCTGTTCTGTTAGAGTGAATCAGAAGCCTCGGCTCCTTCGCTCCTAGGGTCAGCATCTCAATGCATTGCTCCCAGCATCCCTCTGGCAGAGGAAAAGAGAGAGGGTGGCATATGTATATAATCACAAGAAGGGAAAAATGTTTTTGAGGCTATGGGTGTAGGGGAAACTGATTGAGAGATAAACATTTAAAACTTCTAAGTATTTTTATTTTAACTGTATGGAAAGCTCACTTGCCACTGGCAAATAAAATAAAGGTGATGCATTACTTTCCATGTTACAGACATAGTATGTACGGAATCCTTTTTCACTGTGTGTGTGGGGGGGGGAGAGAGAGAGAAAGTTCTCCATATTATAGTCACTTACCTTTGGGGAAGTAAAGGTAAAAGGTGTTTTCATTCAATTAATATGTAATTGATAGGGAGTAATTTTTTGTTGTGTTTTTTTTTCTTGAATTGCTGAAATTTTGGCATAAGATCTGAATTATTAAATGAAATAAAACTATGTGCTGTCCATTTTCCTCAGGGCAGAGTAACTCAGCTGACTTTATCTTGTGCATAACTGCTTAGGGTTTTCAATAGGTGTTCACATCACTGTGGTCTAGTTTTCTTAAAATAAGAATCTACATGTGCACTGAGAAATACGCTCTTGAAAACTGACAGAACTAACAAAGCTACTGTCCTTTCATTATATAATAAGCCATACAGAATGTAGTAGTTTCAAATTCTTAAGAATGTTTGAGGGGACTGGGGACATAGCTCAGTGGAATAAGTGCTTGTCTGGCAAGCACAAGGTTCTGAGTTCAATCCCTGGTACTACAAAAAAAAAAAAAAAAAAAAAAAAGCTCACAAACCTTGGCTCACAATTCTATGGGGAGATGGGGAGTAGATCTTCCAGCCTCAAGTGTCTGTAGTCAGCCTTCTATCGGCTGGGCAGCTCTACCTTCCAGAATGATGAAGATGATCTGGCCAGCTGCTTCCATCCTCCTGTAGGAGCTGGATGTGTACAAGTTGGAGCTGGGCGGGATCCCCAAAAGTAGAGAGTAGGGGAGTTCAAAGCCTTGGAGCTCGCATCCTTGGAGTTTTGCCCAGCTGTTGCTGGACAGGCATAATGTCACCCCACCAAGGAATGGGAAAAGAGGTTTCACCTCCAAGTGGAAAGAGCTTCAGACACAAGTGCAAACGGTAGCATGAAAAAGGAAGAGAAACACTTTATGGCAATTCGTTATCTACTGCATAGGATAAGCTCTCAAATAGTGCAGTCCAAAATATTTGAAATCTGATTTTTCACCCAGTACTCTCCAGTGAAGATAGCAAAAGTCAGAAATTAGTCTTCAAAAACAAGAATTTCCTATATATTTCTCCTTTGCTGGCCTACTTCTTCTGGCGCTGCTAATACAAAGCTTTAAGAAAATAGTCATTCATTTAAAGCTAACAACTTCAATTTCCACGCTTGTTTACTTTCCAGTGGAAATAGTTTTCCTGAAAGAGGAAGTGTGTTGATTGCACTGAGAAGGACCTGCATCTTGTCCCCATGGTAACAGCATCTTGAATTCTCCAAATGTTCACCACCTGGTGTTTTGAGACCCAGTAGCCAAATAGTACCATGTTAAATAATGCGAGAAAAACAATCTACATGTGTAGAATATAAAGAACAGCAGGCCCACAAGTGCAGTTTGGGGTCAGATCAGAATGACAGCCAATGAAATAAAAACAGAGCTAAGTCGCTGAAATAATCATAACTATGATGACAAATTATGTTTTTCTAAGAGATACATGAGCTACTTTAAAACACTATTCTTTACAACAATTTAGGAACAGGTTACATTTTAATGGTTTTAAATACAAGTAAGTCATAAGATTTAGGTGCAAACACACACGAACGCATGTATAAATATGAACATGCAAACAATGGTTGAGCTCTGCATTTCAGCAAAGGTGGTAGTAGTTGTGACAAGCTTGTTATTAGTTAGTAGAGTACATGAAATTATTAATCCTTCCAGGCTTACTGTCATCTTTTTAAAAAAGATGTTTAAGAAATATAAGCCTAAGTTAAATTTGTGTAGGTGACTGTCTTATTGTGGAAATTGTTCACTTCCCTAAATCTTCTTCTCAATCAGTGCCGCTAAGGCTTTCAAAAATTAGAATTTAGATCTGAGTCAAGCTCTATCTCCATGCAGTGATTCTCGGTATAGAAATGACAGATTTGATATCTGTTGGTATCTATGACTACTGTTCAGCTGCAGAAGAACCATGAGAGAACAGATCTGTGCTAACTACGGTAGCTGAAAAGGCTGCGGTTGTGGCTAAAACTGTGAAGCAATTTTCTTTTGTAAAACCCCTAGTAATAGAATTCAGGAAGGTGGATCCCATGGGCATTGAAGAGGGATGTGTGTGGGATGCTTTAGAATGAGTCACTGGGTAAGATTGGAAGCTATTTGTCAGATTGGAGAAAAGAAAACTGGTGGGTTGGTTTGAAGCCAGGGGTGGGGGGAGGGAGAGTGGGGGTGGGGGATGGGGAGTAGGGGGTGGTAGTGACTTTTGAACTAAGAAGAGCCAGAGAGGCCTTCCAGAACCTTCAGTGTGGTCAAACAGGTGCTTTAGAGACTTCCAAAATGACAGCATCCTATTAGGGAACCTAATTCCTGACACGAAATGCCAGTAATCTTTCCCTCGCCTTGGGGAGTGTAATGATTACAGAAGCCATTATGGATGTATAGATTATAAAACCTCAAAAGCAGGCACAGACCACATCGCGTTTCACTGATCGCCCACAGGAAAAACAAGGTAGTAAGGGCTTTTTCTTAAAGAAAATATAGTTTTTATGCATCTCCACTTTCTTTGCCCTTCTCCATTGGGCTCTGAGATTGAAGAGAAAGCTGACTGGGAAAAACTGAGCTTTTGCGTTTTCCCACTTGTGTCTTGTAGACACTTGGCAACTGGATGCTGGTTACCTTAGCAAAGGAAATCCATGTTCAGCAAGGGTTCACCTCGCTTGTATTTTGGTTCTCTGAAGAATCATTCTTAATCGATCTTAGATACTAATGTTAATGTTTATCCTCTATGCCATTTATGTTTTGCAAAATTCTATGACTAATTTCTTTATGGTTCACCAATTTCATATCTACAATACCAAAATCCAGAACAATCTAAATTGAGAAGTTATTTTTGCAATGTTGGCAAAAATACCTGACCTGAACTGCCAAGTAATTTGTCAATAAATTTCCCCTTTTAGTGGATTCTGAATATCTCATATCTGTGGGAATATCAGTGTGTTTCCTTGCTAAGTGCTGCCCCAGAAAGTGAATGTGCTACATAAAGACAAGTATACAAATGGCATTACATTATTAATTTTTTCCTGAAGCCTGGTCATAAGGATTTCACCTGGGACTATGGATTGATGTTATTTCTGAATCAAAGATGGGAACTGATATTCAGTGAAGTCACATGACTGCTCACCTAACTAGGAAATGAGGATTGGAATTTCAGCTCAGGTATGTTGAACAGCAGTGTTTTCATTCTTTCCCAAACTGTAACACTTTAATTTCATTCTTTGTTTTGAGGTCAAGCAATTAATACAAATTATTTTGAAAGGCAAGGGAAATATAGGTATGAGTTGCAGTCATGAGAGTGTAGTCACTGTCCATCCACCATTTACTCTGCAGAAGAGTCTCCTTTTCCTCAAGAAGCCTGCTCATCCCGTGCACCTCTCTCTTTACCTGTTGACCTTGGACGATGTGCTAGCTGCCTGTAATCCAAAACTGAATGTCTTCTTAGCTACACAAATAACATAGGTGATATCAAGGCAAGTTCCCAGCACCCAAACATTTGTCCTAATGTGCCCTTGTATTTGAAGTCTGAGCCTGATAATCATCAGGTTATTCTTTCCAGGGATGCATCCTTCATCTTCTTTTTTTCTTTTCTTTTCCTTTCTTTTTTCCTCTCCTCTCCTCTCCTCTCCTCTCCTCTCCTCCCCTCTCCTCTTCTTTTTCTTCCTTTCTTTCTTTCTATCTGGGAAATATTGTTTTCTGGCGTGAGGCTATCTCCACTTTTTAGTAGCTTTCGTGTTAAAGATCTGATTATAACTCTTGTCCCACTGTTATGGTTCATCTTGGAAGATCACGTGACTTGGTTGATTCAGCACAGTTAGGATTTCATAATTATATTTAGTTTAGTAATGGGAATATATACAAAGCAGAACTTATATTTAATACAATCACCTTCTTATATTTGAAAATACACATAAGCATACACATAACTCTGGAGTGGGAACTAGAAAGTTCAGTTATTATTCTTGATTTTGGAAGAAAAGTAAAACAAAACTTGCGATGTCCTAATCTTTGAATTTCTGATTCATGGACTCTTAAACAATGAAGTGGAAATAAATGATCTCCATATAATATCCCAGTTTAAATGTTTTTTTTTTTTTTCAAGAACAGAGGTAAAAATACCACTAAGGTATGCGTCAAACATCTTTCTATGACTTCACTTTCTCTTGCTGGACCATGGCTTATTTGTCTTCTCAGGATGCTACAAAAGGACATTTTCCTTGTTCCAAAGAGCTTAGAGTCAATGTTTCCAGTTTCTGCTTGGTAGATGTTTGTATTATAGCTATAGCTTTTTATATCTTTTCCATTTTTCTCTTTTTCTTATTGTTCCTTTTTATGGATAGGCCTAACTTTACTATTTGAGGAGAGAAATGCTAGAAAACAGATATTTTTAAGAAGTTAAAACAAGAATGATGAAAATTCTACTTTTGTGAAATATAATTTATATTCAACTTATAATTTTAACACTATGCACTGATATCTTCTGTCCCCCTTTAAATACTAAAACAACATGTAAAATCTCTAGGGAATGTGTTTTTAAAAATCTCTTTCATAGTGTGCAAAAAAGTCCTGAAAATATACCGAATTATTTTTCCATGAAAGTCTATGGCAGTCACCCTGAATTTGTGACTTTAAAATACATAAAGAAACCAACCTGTCACCTACTCAGGTTGGTGTGATCTTTGTCCTTTGTCTTTTTCTGCCACACCAGGCCTTGGCGTTGACATAGCTCTATGATGTAATTTTGTGGGCTTCGGGGAGCCTTAGCTCTCTCTCCTCAGATGCTCTGGGCCAGCTTTGACCTCGGCACACCTCTGACTGAAGCAACGTCCAGAGTTGATAGCTGAAGAGGCTGCTGATGCCCGAAAGATGAAAGGCTGCTCTGAGCCTTTGGGACAGATGAGGCAGGATGTTATTAATAAAAGACAGCCAAAAGGAGGAGGAAGAAGCCGACGTGCAGGAAAGATTCAGGTGACGACCTCGGCGACACAGGATGTTATGGAAGGGGAGAAAAGTCAGTTGACCATTGGCAGCGTGCACAGTGGAGACCTGAGTGGGTGGTAGAAGTTGTGGCTTTCAAAGATTTCTGACCTTCTCCCTGCCAGTTTGGAATTAGGTTTCTTGATGGAAGAGGAGGAGCAGGGCAGAGGTGGAGAAGACAGATGCCAAGAGAGATTACTGAGCTGGCAGCCAGACAAAGGGACGTGGCTGCTGGCACCTGGGGCAGAACGGGCAGACGGTGTAACCGGTAGTTCTAACACAAAGGCTGAGTGCCAGAGTTTGAACTTCAAGAGCATAGCCTGAGGAGGCCTTTTCTGTAGTTAGTAGAAACACTGTGCAAAAAAAAAAAAAAAAAAAAAAAAAAAAAGGAAAAAATGTGAAATTTAAAGTCTTTGGTAGATTCTTAGGACTGACATCTAGAAGCTTATTCTGCCCCCTTTCTCCTAAGAAGCATAACCTCTGTAGCTGGACGGACAATATACTTCTGTGAATCTCAGTAAAGATTATATATATATATATATATATATATATATATATATATATATATATATATGTATATATATGAAGGGTCTATAGGGTGTTCAGGCTCTCACTACTAGATTGGACTGGTATTGATCCGCCTGTTTACAGCCGCCCAGAAGCTGGGATTACAACTGTGCGCCACCACAACCAGTGTCAATTGCCCTCTCATTGTGTGCGCCCCGCGGGCAGGGCGGCACGGCAGGACCGGGGATGAAACCCCTGGCTCCTGAGCCTGCTTGCAGGTGCTTTAATCCACTGAGCTATTTGGTCGGCCTTAGTGGTAGGATTTGACTGCAGGCTTCTCCGTGGCCTAGCAGTGGAGACTGAGTGCCTTGCCTCGGTCCCAGGATTGACCCAGAGCATTATCATTTGCTAGAAGAACGGATTTGGTGGGTGCATTGGAATACAGTTTTGTTTCCACACAAATCAGGAAGGTTTATTTTGTTTATCATCATTCCATATTTTTCCCCTGGGCTCACTGATCTTTTATGAATTTTGCTGTCTTGTACAACACTAATCCACTAGATGTCACTGTTACTCGGGCTTTTGGTTGGCAAAGCTAGAATAATATGCTCTCTCTTTTGTGCCAGGGGAAAAACAATCTTCAAAAGGAGGATAATATTGTCTGTGTGAATTTAAATAACACCTCTTCGCCTGGCATTTTTACTGAAAAATGGATACTCCTTGTGTTCTGCTATTTGATTTTTCACTTCCCTTTCTGTTTAGGGTGGGGAAAATAGAATTAAATGTCTTTTTTCCCCATGAATATACTTTACCCTTTATTCCTGCTTATACTTAATTTTCCTTTATAGTGTAGCTTTCAGCTCTATATTATGAAGAATGCTTGATAGAAAACTAAGAAAATGAACATGATTATGGATATTCAGAGTCTACATATAGACTTTAAATATTTCTTCTCTAATCTTGTCCAGATCCTAAAAAATCTCCAAAATATAACAAAAATTATAGAACTCTAATTTTGGTAAGAAGACAATCCTGGGAAGTCCCAGGGATTCAGAGGAAGGGACAACTCTCAGGTAGATGACTGAACACACAGGACAACCTTGCCATGAGTTTCAGATTGTTTATGTGGTGATGTTGCAGAGATCATTTGCTTTCCTGCTAAATTTGCTTTTTAAATTACATGTTGCATATAAGTGTATATTTTAAGAGGTCGTATACAAGAACATTATTTAAATTTAAAGTATTTGCCTTACCTTAAAATTAAGTAAGGCATGTCCTGATTCCTCACTGACCTGTAACGTCCTATAACTTAGTTGTGTCCTAAATTTTCTGTTCAAGGAGATTATGGGGCCACAGATGAAAGAGACTGATGATGTATAGTGTACCTAAGGAGAGTCACCTAGAGAGAAAACATTCTCTCAGGCTTTCACAGAGAGCAAACTGGTCAAGCAATGGCCGTGACTCATCCAGATGGCTGACACAGATAAGAGTTCTACAAAGCAGTGTACATGGTTTCAAAGTAAATCCTGAGAGGGTCTGACTGACCTTGGGAGATACAAAAGTTACATATTTTGTTATACAGGTCTTGCTTTAACTTGCCCTTACCTACTCAGCAGAAAAGTTTAAGCATGACACATAAAACGTGAAGGGAGTTTAGTATGCTGATCTATAAAAGGCTTAAATGAATAGCTTCTGACATTGCCAGTTCTGCTAATAACCCACTGCAATGAAGGAATACTGGACTATGTATATGACTACTTTTCTTCAATAAGAAGAAATTTTTGTACCAATAATGATTAGAAAAATTATCATGTCTACATCCTGTGTTCTGAATAACTGCTATGAGGACAATATGCACTGAATCAATTATTGGAATGTACAACTAATGTGTTTTGAAACTGTGGCATTGTTATTTTTTATTAAAAGTAATAAAAATAAATAAAATGAAAAAATAAATAAAATTAGGTAAGGTAACTAGGGAGTGATGCATTTATAAAAGTACCAGTCAGTTATTTGTAGAATTTGAGTGAACAGTTTCAGCACAACTTCACTACACCCAGTTAGAGCAAATAGTAAGAAATATCAAGATAACATCAAAATAAGAAAACCTGGACACTATGTTTTAAAAATCAAATTAAGGCCTTATTTCAGAGGGTGATACAAAGCAGTCAATCGTTCTCCTGAGCTTTATGTCCTATTTGTGTCCTTACCTGTCAGCTGCCTCCAACACCTCCTGAGGTAGGTGACCTCCGACTCAGGCTGGCATCCATCTGTTTTCTCTCTGGCTGAGTCACCTCAGTAGTTACATCTTGCCCTGCACTCTAATTTGTACCCCCAGAGCTAACTTTCAGCTATGGAAAAATTCACTCTGGCTCATGTGGGGGTGATAATCCTTTAAGTGAATCTAACACAGGCTTTTAAAAAATTATTACTAAATTTATTGGTGTAATTTTAGATATCAATAAAGATCACATTCAACATCAGGAATGTATTCATGTTTATGCTCTAGCTTGATTCTTCCTTTTCCCCATTCCTTCCTCTCACTCAACTTCTCTTTCCTTCTTTATTTACAAAAGCTTTGTTTTCATTTTATCCTTCTTTTCTCATATTTTTCTCTTCTCTTCCTTTCTCTCTCCCTAGTTCCCCTTTCTTTTGCAACAATTTCTTCCTATTTCACAATATTATTCTATATTTTGGAATAATTACATAATATTATTCTTATTTATACTTCTAGTTTCCTCCACCAGAGAGGCAATGTGATATTCATGCATGCCTCACCCATTTCTCTTAAGAAATGTCTCAGGTTGCATCCGTTTAGCTATAAATGTCTGGAGTTTATCCTTCTTTATGGTTAAGTAGTACACCATTGTATACAAATGCTGTATTTTTAAAAATCTATTCATCATTTTATGGGCCCTTGGGTTATTTCCAAGGTTTAGCTATTATAAACTGTTCTCCTATAAACAGGGATGTCTGTATATCACTGTAGTATGATGCTTTTAATTCTTTTAAGAAGACATCAAGAGGAATAACTAGGTCACATGACACCTCTGATCCTAGTTTTGGGCAATCTCTAATCATTTGCAGATGACATGATACTGCATGTACAAGATCTCCAGAATCCACCAAAAAACTTCGAGATTTAATAGCCAAATTCAAACCAGTGTGGCTCCATACAAAATCCCCTGAATAAAAAGTCAGTGCTCAAAAATCAGTCGTGTTCCCATACACAAAACACAAACCTATGGAGAGGGAAATAAAGGAAACAACACTTTTCACTTGAGAAAAATGAAGTACCTAGGAATCAATTTGATAAAGGCAGGAAAAGATCTCTATGTTGAGAATGACAGTACTCTGAAAAAGGAAATTGAAGAGGCTATCCAAAAATGAAAATATATTCTTTGTTTTTTGATAGGAAGAAGCAAAAGAGTAAGAATGGCACTACTTTCTTTCTTTTTTTTTTTTGTCTTCTTGAAACAGGGTCTCACTATACAGTTCAGGCTGGTCTTGGGCTCAGTTTTGTAGCCCAGGCTGGTCTCGAACTCTCACCGATCCTCCTGCCTCAGTCTCCTGAGTGCTGGGATTACAGGCGTGCACCACCATGCCCGGCTTCTACTTTCAAAATTGTTGTACTGATTTAATGCAATTTCACTCAAAACACCTTCAGCATATCTCACAGAACTGGAGAAAACATTCCTAAAATTTATTTGGAACCAGAAGAGCTCTAGAATTGCCATAGGCTTTTGTAATCCTATTCTACTTTTCTCATCTCTTCTTGCTTTTTTACCTTCTCCCCCTTTCCTTGCTTTTCCCCATTAGTTTTATTTCTCTTCTGCATTATTTTTTCCCTCCTGCACTTTGTGTCCTATAAGATACAAGTATTTACTCTAGGATTATATAGAAATTGAAGCGTGAACATTTCTATATTAGTTTCCAGTGGCTTCCATAAAAAATCACCACATGCCTCATGGTTTAAAACAATGCACATTCATTTTTCTGTAGTTCAAGGGATCAGAAGTTTGAAGATGTCTCATTGGGGATGCTCTCCCTCAGGTTCCTGGAGAATACTTTTTGGCTTTTCCTTACTTGTACAGCTTCACTCCTGCATATTTTGGCCTCTCTCAAGCAAGCAAGACAACACCTTCAAGTCTCTGTGCTGCCAAGGTCAGGTGATTGTCTTCTCTTTTCTGTGTCACTTTACCCTCTGCCTCTCTCTTGGTACTCAAAAATCACCCAGATAACCCAAGTTAACATGTCCTGTTTGACATCCTGACTTATTCACACCTGTAAATATTATTTTACCATATAAGTTAACATTATGGGTTCCAGGAATTGGGCCTTGGTTATATGTGGGATTCATTATTCGGTCTCCTTCAGCTTCCCAAATGTGCCTTTGGGTAATTCACTGAATCTCTAAATTTTCAAGCCCAGTAGTCTTACTGTGAGCATATGGCGAGACAACTCAGATAGAGCACTTAGCACAGTGCCTGGCAACCGACAGGACTACTTTAAATTGAAATAATTTAGGTGCTAATAAATGCCGTTTTTACTACTAAGCATAATGATCTTAAATATCACCTAATTCTTCATCTCCTGCTAGTCTTTATGGTTGAATGCAGCTTCTGTCCTCGCTATTCTAGTAGTGTATTTCTCTCAAGGTTAACAGTGTCCTGCAGCCAGTACCATTTAAAGACCAATTCCTGAGCTTCACTTTGCACCTCCCACTTTACTTACAAATTGGCTCCTTAGTTTGTTTCTACTGCATCACATTTTCTGGTTCTCTTCCTCTCTCAGTTGGATATTTCTCCTTTTTCTTTCATTCTCCAGGTTCTTTCTGTCTCTATGTATCATTTGCTGGAAACATGTGTTTGTCCAGACTCACCTTTTGGGCTTTTTTTTTCGACCTCTCTATTGAAGTATGGAGTAGGGGGCTTGTTGTGACATAGCTGGAGCTGTGAACTGACCCATATTTTGCAGCATCCGGAAAGCCTCCCTAGTACTGCTTCTGACATCCATCTTAAGCATGATTGCGTGCTGAATGAGACTTTGAGGTAGGGGGTGCTAGTGGGGGAGTCTTAGTCTGGGCTGGTAAAATTAAATATGATAGACAGGGTGCCATAGGACACCTTGTCAAGCCTCCATGCCTTCATACCCTGATGCCATCATACTGTACTCAGGGTTTGGATTCTAATATATGAACTATGGGGACATAAATACTCAGCAGTTGGCTGTACTGAGCTTCTCTGAGTTCTTTCTTCTCCAAAACCCTGTAACTGATGAACTCCTTTCTGCAAGCTTCTACGTCCTGGAGCTAACACATTGCCTTATAGTTCTAGGCTTGACTAAAATGACAAGAGAAAACCAGCTGAGAATGGAGGGATCAGTCTTATTCTGCAGGCTTAGTAAAGATATGTTTCTGTGAATTGTGGTCATAATTTAATTCATGAAGGGATACTGTGCTCCTCTGTGGACAGACATACCAGTCGTGATTGGTGGTAGGGTCAGCTTCAGCATGGTCTGCTGGTCAAGGAACCCTAGCAGGCAAGGCCAAAGTGCCTTCTCCAGATCTACACAGAGCCTACACTTGTTTCCTTCCTTCAGTGGCTTCCTTCAGCCACAGTTTAATAGAGCTGCAGCAAGAGGTAAAAGAATAGTGGCACTGTCACCAGGCATTGGGGTAAGTCCAAGGACCAAATGTCTTCTGCCTTCTCTTAGTGCCATGGTAGCTCAGATGGGTCTCCTGCTCTGGGGACTGCACGCCTTCCTTGCTGCCCTCACCTCTCTGCCTTCCTCCAGTCAGTATTGGTTCCTGCTTTTATGCAGAGGGAATAAATGCGACTAAGACAGGAGGCTGTCTTAAGTCAGATTTGAAGAAGCAGAGCAACATGCCTGCCCTTTTGAGTGTGTGTGTGTGGGCGTCTTTGATGAGGAGGATAATGCTGTCTGTGTGGTTATAATAAGCTCCCTTTCCCTGATACTAAGCATTTCCTGTGGAATTAGGAAAGGAGAATGAGAAGAGGAGGAGAGTCAGGGCTGGGGCAGGTGGAGCCCAACCAAGGATAAGACAGCAGCCGGAGACATGGAGCCCTGGGGTTGCACTGGACAGAGGAGGAGACAAGGGTGGTAGCTAACTCTGAAAGGCAGCTATGAAATTGAGTATATGAGTTCTCTCCAAAAGAGGGGCTCCAAGAAGAGGTTGTAGGGTGTCGCTGACAAGGCAGTTTTTGCATTGTTTTGCCAAGGATCTCAGTGGAATGCCATGGGCAGAAACCAAAGAGCTGATTTTGGCAGGGACTCATGAAACTGATGCAATAGAAATTGTTGTTCTGCGTGAAAAACAACAACAAAACCCCTCTGGTTAACCATCCTAAGAGATGAAATAGGCATCCTCACAGACCTGGGGTTTGCAAATTGCTTATAATTCTGATATTCCTGCCTGCTACTAAAATTCCTCAGCCTGGCAAGATCAGAGCTGCTGCCATACTTTTACATTTAATTTTAATTTACACACAATAATGTTCTCTCTGCTCCATTTCTTCCAATTCTTTTCTTCTCCTCCCCTGGTCATTTTTCCTTATCACTTCCAAGTTCTCCTCTCAGCAATGTCATCTTCCCCTGCCACAATGGGCTTCACCTTTACAAGTGTCATAAACGCGTTATTCCATTTCATGTTTATGTCTTCTGCGGCGACAGTTCTGTGCAGTAGAATTATCTGCAGCGATGCTTCTGTACAGTAGAATTAAACTTGGAGAAAAATAGGCTGACTAATTGAAGGCTTTTTTTTTCTTTTACTTTTTGGTTGGCTCAGACTGCCTTAAAGGTGGGTCTGGTAAGGTGGGTGGCGCTGGGATCGAATCCCAGTCCCCTGCCTCTGACCATGTTTGCCCAAGCAGGCTCTTAAATGACTGAGCTCAGCCGCAGGCTCCCTAGATCGACTAATAGAGACTTTCACTTTGTTTAACAAACATGTTGGCTGAGGTGCCTTGATTTTGAAAATGCTTACTTTTCAATTTAATTTAGAAATGAAAAGGACATCGGAAAGGTCAAGCTTACTTCGCTTCTCCTTTCCATCACCCCACTTTCATTCCTTTCTTCCCTCTTCCATGCTTTATAAAATAACTGCAACACTGAAACGTTTATTTGGGGATATTTGGGAGGTGTTCTTTTGTATGCTTCCTGTTTTTTAAATTATTTATTTAATTTTTATTCTTTCAATACAGGGTCTTATTATGCAGTTCTGACTTGTAGCAGTCCTCCGGTCTTGGCCTCCTCAGTGCTGAGATTACAGGCTCATGATACCATGCCTGGTCTGGGTGCCAGCATGGCAGGTAGTATAGGAGATCGAATGTGGCACCCTGAGCTTTCTAGGCAGGCCCTTTTTTTTTTGTATTTTAGGGAAGGGTCTAAAGGGTGTTCAGGGACTCACTGCTAGCTTGGACTCCTAGTGATCCGCCTGTTTACAGCCACTCCAAGAGCTGGGATTGCAGGTGCACACTACCAGACCCAGTCTCAATTGTTGTCTCAGTGCGACCTGGGCGTGGGGCCTGCATGGCAGGCCTCCGGTGGATTGAATCCCCAGACCCTGTGTCTGCTTGTAGGCTCTTTAATCCTCTAAGTTATTTGGCTAGCCCTAAGGCAGACACTTATGCCACCAAGCTATCTTTGCAGCTCAATTTCCTCTTTTTTTTTTTTTTTTTTAATCAGTACATTTACAGTTTTCTATGAAAATCGTATACTGTGATATAACACCTTACACTGGGGATTATATTTAGCATAAAATCACTTACTCAACTTCAGGTAAATACATCAACTCAGGACTGGAGATTTACTTCCTCTTTCAGCCCAATAATTATGCATTTAGAAGCTACCATTTTCCAAGTCTGACTAGTGGCCTGATAAATCATAAGCATATCAAATTTAGTGATTATTTATGATTTCACATGCTTACCAAGGAGCTAAATATTTTAGCATCATTTATCACTTTCGTATTTGTTCTGTTTTGTATTATGGAATACTCTGGGCTCTGATTCTTTCCTTCTGTTCAATTCAGGTCAGCTTTGTCACCCGTTTTAACTCTGTTCTCTTAACAAAGGTCACCAACCTCATAATGTCACCCATTGGATATATTAACTGAGAAAATCCTGCCAATTTTCTTTCTAAGAGATAATGGCCTCCATTCCTTTGAATTATCACGTGCATTTTAGAAAAAATAACTAATTATTCTTTATTTAATAAGGAAGATCTTGTGTCTGATGTAGGTGAATTTCTGTGAGAATGTGTTAGTGCTAGCAAGGGGATGATTTTCTTCCACAAAATGTAATTGTGAGTGATTTAAATGGAACATAAAGGGGCCCAGCAGGATGGCTCAGTGGTCTAAAGCATCTGCAGGCGGCTGCAGGGACTGCAGTTCAATCCCCGGCACCACATGCTGCACCAGCCCTGCCCTCAGGACAGGCTGAGCCAGCCATAAAAATAAATAAATAAATGGAACATAAAGACTCAGGAATATGCCTGTTTTTATAGCTAATGCAGATATCTCATTTCCACCACTGGTATTCCTGAATGCTTTAGATTTAGCCAGTTCACAGCAAATGTTTCGTAATTTTATCAGTTTTCTAATCCAGACTTTTAGTCTGATTTTGGAAGATGCACAGACTTTTAAAATGTGTATATGTATGTAGATATGGGCATATTTTCTCAGAAAATATCATGGCCAGGGGCCCAGCAGGATGGCTTAGTGGTCTAAAGCACCTGCTTAGGAAAGCTTGGGTGGCTGCAGGGACCGCGGTTCGATCTCTGGCACCACATGCTGCACCAGCCCTGCTCTCGGAGCAGGCTGAGCCGGCCATAAAAATGAGTGAATAAACAAATAAAGGTTCTGAGACAAGAAATAAAATAAAATAAAATAAAAATTTCAAAAAAAGAAAAAAAAGAAAATATCATGGCCAGCAAACTCAACAGTGGTTTGTGAGTGTGGCTTGATAGGATTATGGTGCCTTTAGTATTCCTTCCCCTGCTGCAGAAAGGGATCCATTTTTATGCATGGGCTTGCAATCCTTTCTTCAATTACCAAAAAGCTGCGCTGCTTTCTTTCAGGCATGCATTGCTGTGACACTGGAAGTTTTGTGACAAATATAAATTCACCTTTCTATTTTCTGCAGATTCACCTTCAGTTGACTAAAGTTGGCTGCAACTTTGTTTTTTTTTTTTATGTCATGCATCTGTATATATTATCTTTCCCACAGAAATGCTTGTAAGATAACAGTGTTTCCATGTTATTGATTTTGGTGAGCTTCATTGATGCTATGAAGAAAATCACAGCAAATTAAAATACCCTAACATTTGAGTGTAGAAAAGGGTGCTAGAAACCCAGGGTGGGATTAGTAATGACTAGTGGTGGCTTCCGGTGATGCACTGGCCCTCCATTTAAGGTCTTTAAGCAAATACTTATTGCCTATTATGAACCCAGACTTCTGGGATATTTTTCTTAATATTGGCTTAATTTTTAAAACATTTTATCTGATTATTTAAGGAGGATTTTCCATATTTGGGATCATATACTGATATGATGACACTACATAGCTGCAGTCTACTACACTCATTGCTAACTAATGAGCTGAGATGTCAGGGGGTATTTCATTTAGGACCTTGCTGTCACTGCCTTTGGAAGCTGATATTGCCATCCTTCTCTGGTCTTCTGATGTATTGGTTTTTAGATTTTATCTATTCCCAAAGGCACGAGTCAGGAACTGACTTTCTCCCTTGTTTTCATGGCTTCCTGGTACATGAAATATCTGTTTCTTTCCCTGTTACCCTGTGACTCCAAGTACAAATTCCAAAATCAACTTATAAGTATACATTATTTGTGGAAGATTTGTAACTTATTGAAGGTGGTTTATATTTGCTTCAGGAGGACAGATTATTATTTCAGATAATATGCATAATCTAAACTATATCATAAGCATATGTACAGAAGATTTAAGGGAAGTTTCAGGAGTGCAGAATTTAGAAAAGCTTCCAGATGATTTGGCTAGTATGCTTTCACAGTGTTTACATATTAACCCATGATGAACTTTAGGATTAAATAACCTGAAATCAACATAGGATGCTTAATTTCTTTGGGATAAATTGATCAATTAATTTGTTTCAAACAAAAATACTTTCTTTTCATACATTTGGTAGAGGATCTCACTACACAGTTCAAAATCTTCCTGTTTTCAGCCTCATCAGTGCTTTGATTACAGGCATGAGCCACCACACCAGGACTCCATGGCCAATGAGGTACATGGTGCTGCAGTTTGAATCCCAGTCCTTCAGCTTGCCTAAGCAGGTGTTTAGTTTGCTGAGTCATCTCGCTGGCCACCAAATACTTTTAGTATACTAAGACATTCTGTAATCTCTGGTAACATCTTTTCAATAGTCTGTTACAGAAAATATCAAGTCATCTATGTTTACCTCTGCTTGACTTTTATTTGTTCTGATGCCTACGTTTTCCTCATTCATTTGAGAGGAAATCATACCAACATATATGCAAGTGTAAAATGAATAACTTGAGTCTAGAATTGCATGAAAGGAACAGAGCATGGCAGGTGATATTTAACTCACAGTCCACTACACTGAGGGCGGTAGCATAAGCAGGAGTCCACTAGAGCAAAAGATCTTGATTGAGGCACAAGTGGTTCTTCTTAGGCTTTAATGTGTACATAGATCTTCTGGTCCTTATGAAAACACTTAGGGATAGTAACTTAATTTAATTGGCTGAAAGGAAGGCTTGAGATTTTTGCAGTATTATGAGTTTAGCTTTTGAGTCAGCCCTGAAACAGTTTTCGTTTTAAATAGAGGCCTCAGATGTTGCAGGTTCTGAGCAATTATGATATTTTAAGATTCTTGCATATAGGAATAGAACTGCAAGGCCTAGCGACTGGAGCTCACATGCTGAGGAGACCCATACAAGTTTTCAACGTGAGCTCTGTGAGTGCTTAATTCTTTCTTCTTTATTCTGAAGATCAGTGAAATTACAGGGAGTTATTTTACAGCTTTCTAAAATTCTATGAAAATACACAGAGGCCTCTGGGTCAGAGGAAGGGAACAAAGCACCAGGAAGCAAAGGGGTGTATTTGGCCAGCTTTGCCTCTGCCTGGGTCTGGGAGCTTGAGCAAGTCATACCCTCTTTCAGCCGCTATTTTCTCCTGTATCAGTAGGCAATAATAGTGAAATAAAACTTGAAACTTTGCTCTAATATCAAATATATGAGTTTTATAAAGGTGCTTTGTAAAGGTCTTTGTAAAGGTGCAATGCAAGTATTACTGAGATGCCTAAAACTTAGCCAAGATGATTAATGTTCCATCACACTTACGTTGCCCCAAATCCTCAAGTATTTTGTGGATTATGCAGAAAATATTCCACAACTATAGATATTTTACTATTTTCTCTGTATATTATTTGTAATCAGTTACTCATTAGAATTCAATTTCAAATAAATCTTTTTTTTTTTTTTTAAAGATCACTGTTGTCATTATCATTGAGATATGTTTTGGGGAAGCGACATACTGGGTAGCTGCAGGAGAGTTACTACTGATTGCACTCTTACTTGGAGGATTGGATTGAAATTCTGAAGCAGATGTGGGTGGCTCCTGAGTTATCATTTCAGAGATTGCTTAATCAACAGCAAGATATGTTTGTTCTTAAAATAATATATTTTCCTCATCTAGGGAAGAAGTTGACCTGTAGGCAGCTTGTATTTTAGTTGATTTCTTGATGAACATTGACTATTAAATTTTACACAAGTTATCCACGACATCTATCAGTGATAAGTAACAGAAAACATATTAAAAGTTTAACGAACACTTAAGAATTCTTTATTAGCAGGCATTTACTGAATTTTGCCTGAATGAAAGTAATCATGTTTCAGTTATGGCTTGGAAGTTCTTCACACAAATGATCATGCTGCCTTTATGGCTTGGAAGTTCTTCACACAAATGATCATGTTGAGTTTATAGCTTGGAAGTTCTTCACACAAATTACATTTTTGACATGTATTTCTTTGAATCTATAGTGACATAAAAGTCCATCTTCACAGGGCTTTGATTCAATATTACACATATTACAGACCTCAGCAAATTTTTTCATTTCAAGAAATAATCTATCTTTGAGAGAAGAAAAGGAAATAGAGGGCAGGAGAGAGTAAGAGAGGCTTAAGGGACAGAAAGGGGAAGAGAGGGAGGAGAGAAGGAAGGGAACAGGTCAGGCAAATGTATTGCTACTTTTCAGAAAATTTGCTATGACTTAATGGCCAAGAAAAGAAAAAAAAATTTGAACAACTAAATACATCACACATTGTGTCAAGTTCTTTGGAGCTGACATATTACTTAATTTGTCAAAATGTGTATCACTCTCAGAAGTGGGAAAAAACCTTCAATAGGTCCGAGGCATGTGTTCAGCTTGCAATAATCCTAATATTTGCTTTTTTTCTTTGACACCTTCATTTTTCTCAACATTAGCTATGTTTTGCATGCCTGTCATTTCCAGACTACATTTAGAATACTTGGAGAACATGTTATTAAGCTTTTAAATTATACCAAATGCCCCAGTTCTTCAAGACAGGGTTTGAAAGACAGTAGACATTACTTTCCATGGACATTTGTTTAGATTAACTCTCCTTGATGATTGGTCCTCTCTGGGGCGTGTACTTTCATCCACCCGCTGATGCTGATACAGGCTTGTTATCTGGGCAGGCCATGTCTAGATGAGGCTCAAGTCCCCTGATTTCCAGTGACTGCTTTGATGAAGAGAGCTTTGGTGGTTGTGTCCCAAGACAAATCTGTCTAGAAGGAGCAAGAAGAGGCCAGTAAGTGTGTGCAAATGTACAAACTAAGGGATATTTAGAAAAACACCTTAAATTTTTATTTAAAAATATGTAGAATGTATTGTATATGTTCTAATGACTAGTAAATTTGCCCTTACACATTAGAAAGCTAGATAGAATGAAAAAAATAAACTATTAACTTGTTAATAAACAACTTCTCTAAATATTTGCTACTTGCATTCAACCATTTGTGTATATTATAATTTGTGTGTCATCATGCCCAAAGCTTTGCCAAGTGATAGTCCCACAGGAATTACTCTAGTGAATATACAAGTATCTTTTGTATTGAGCATATTAATTGCTTATATGCAAATGATTTTAAGTAGTTGAATAGTTTGACTTAAGAAGGATAAACATTATCTCTATAATCTTGTATATGATGTTCATTAACTTGGCAAGCCATTTTTGATGGATTATATGAAAACAAATTTTATAATTAACTTAATACAAATTATTGCGACTTTGGAGAAGCAATTTAATGAGGTTTTATGATCTTGCATTCCCGCTCTCTTCATGACCTGACTCAATATGGGACAGTGATATACTATGAGCTGGGATAAATGACATATGTTTTCATATTGAGTTTTAGTCTTAATTTTTGTCCATTAACTTTTAAATAAATTCCTACGTAATTTGGAAGAATAGAATTTGTGTTAATGTTTTGGAATTAGACAATTAGGCTGTTCAATTTACCCACATGGATGACAGCACCTTCACCCTCTTTGACTACCTTTGTGTTTCAAAAACCATCCTGTGAGACTTCTCTTCTATACTAAGACATCCCTTATCCAATTTACGTGTGTATTGTTAAATATGAAAAAGTCAAATCATAATATTTTAACACTGGCAGAATTTTGATGGTAACTTAATGCACAAATAAAAAATATAGAAATTGTTTTGTTTGTAAAATTTTTCAGCAGCAATGAGAAGTTTTCAATATAGGATGCCAGATTAATACTCACAAACACCCTTATCCATCATAATTATATGTGTAAATGCTCATAAAATTGGATGAAAAAAGTTTTTATTAGAGCCAAGTAAGTATACCATATAAAATATTGAATGACATACATATAGTCCCTGTACATGATGTAAAGGACTTTGAGTCTGAACAGTCACTAATGAATACTAGAGGAAGAAGGAATGCAATAGCTTCTGAATTCGTCTGAAAAATGTAAATAATCTGTCTAAAACACACCAGAATCCCACTTTCTATTTTTTCCTTTACATATATGTGACCTTCTGGATCCCAGACTGGAACAAAGTTTTCTAAGGCTTTTTGTGGGGGTAGAATAAACCTTTATTTAAGGCATGTTTTATGAAATATGTTTACATATTACTAGCTAAGCCATGTATTTATAAGTAATATTGCAATCCTCATGTCAACTAAGAAACTTCTGAATATATTTGTTCACTCACTGAAGAAATATTTATAGCCTAGGACCTGTTATACACAATGAAGGATGCTGTGTATAAAAATGACAGGCAAAATGACTAGTCACAGCTTCATGCTGTTTGTGGCATAGTGTGAAACAAAGGACACTCACTACTTAACACATTACAGTCATATACAGCTGAGTTATATATAGTGAACAAAATGTATAGGGAATTATGGCAAACTATTCTAGGAGGCTTTTGTCATGTTTTGGAAGATTTGGGGGCTAAAGAAGTCTTTCAGGGAGAAGAGAGAACAAATAAATTAAATTAAATGGTGTACACAGAGGAGTTGAGATAAATAGAAACCTGATGTTTAAGGAATTTGAAAAAAAAGGAATTTGAAAGATGTTTAAATATACTAGACGTACACATAGTGAGGTTGGTGAGGTAAGCAGAGGCTGGAATGAGGCAAGGATCAATTGTTCTAACAGAGAACACATTTGAAAGACAATAAAATGATCAAATTTTCATTTTTAAAGTAGCACTTGGGCTGCAATATGAAGATTGGAGTAGAAATAGACATTATGGACTGAATTGTGTCCCCTTAAGATTTATATGCAGAAGCCCTAACCTCCCTACTGGCGGCAAGACCTACAAAATAGTAGCAAATGTAAATTAAGTAAAGTCATCTAATCTGATAGGACTGATGTGTTTATAAGGAATGAAGACAAACCAGAGCATGCTGTGTATGCACATACAGGGAAGAACCTGTATAAGGACACTGACCTAATGTGGTCCTTTCCTAGCTAAGAAGAGAAGCCCACCAGAAATTATCTTTTCTAGCTGGTCGGTCATGGACTTCTAACCTACAGAACTGAAAGAAAAATAAGTTTTTGTTGAGATCGCACACACCCCCAGATACACACTACTCACAATGTGTGATATGTGTTATGGCAGCAACAACACACTAACATGTTGGACAGTAGTGGCCATGGGACTCCTGGGTAGGAGGCCACGCGTTCAAGTATGTGATCATGGCCGCTATAATGGAAACGGCAGAGAGAGAGGAACTCCTCAGAAATGCAAGACTTCTATAGGTCAAATTAACAACATTTGTTGCTGGATTTTATATAAAATAAGGGAAAATTATATTAAATTTTCTGACTTATGCGACTATCTGGATGGTTTACACATCTTAGAAGGTCAAGTTTATGACTGAAACCCAAAATTCAGTTTTTGATACATGAAGGGCTATGCAATGCTGGGTATGTTGAAGAGTGAGATGGGACTGGAGCTTGGAGAAAGAAATTAAACAATGCTCATTAGATTCTATTACTACATAATTTATTGGAACATTTGATAATTTTAAGCATTTTAATATGAATTGTGATTTTCTAGGATAGACTATTGAAATTGTCCAAATTTGGACTTCTTTTCTGAATGGAAAATATCACAGGATTACTTTTTTGTAGAATATACTTAATACCCACTGGTTTATAAGTGCTTTAAAAACCATTTTCTATTGCTGCTTGGTATTAGTAGTACTTTATTTTATTGGACACGACATCCTTTGATTATATGATGGATAGTGTATTTGTAAATTAAGGGAATGACATGGATGTAACTTCAAGACAGGAAGTTCACAGTCTCTCGGAGTCCTTCAGTGCCCATGGCCAATGTCCTTTGGTGTCCCTGGTGGTAGCTATGCTTAATACATGTGTGAAGCTGAACAACCGTGGCCTTTCAGACACTTCTGGACATTCTACAGTGTTTAAACACCCTAACATTCTCAATTCTATGCCTTTCTATATAAGTTTCTGACTCTTCTGGATTATATCATTCTTAGACTGGTCCACACTAACTTCCTAAATTTCTTTTCTGGAGGTTGAAGTCAATTCAGTCATTGGGACTTAAATTTATATAAATAGAATGGTACAAATTATATTCCTCCTTACTGCTTTGGACATATATAATGCCATACTATATGCAGCATATTCTGGAAATCTAGTCATCTGACTACATATAAATTACCTAATTTTAAAACTACTGCACAATAGCCTATAGTATAGATTCATTAAAATATATTGGACATTAAACCTCACTGTATCCAACGAAATTTAAAAACAAAGGTTACGCTCTGGGAGTGGTAATGTACAGCTATAACTCAACACTCTGAGAGGATGAAGCAGTATCAGCATAAGTTAGAGACTAGCCTGACAGGCTAGCAATTAAATGACACTGCTTCAGAATAACAACATTAAAGATGGCTGGAGATGTAGCTTAGTATTTAGGCTCTGTCTTCGTTTCCCAGTATCACAAGCAAGCAAACAGATAAGCACACCAACCTATGTACAAGGATAACTAATAGGGCATTTTGAAAGAGATAGAGATCAAATATAAGAATAATTCAAAAATTGTATAGAGTATAAAAATTTATTTTATTCATATTAATTGCTTCCTCTTCATATTTACTTTTTTGGAGATAATAGACTAGCTAAAAAGGAGTGTTTGCTGAATTTTACCTCTAAATGTCAACCTGACATTTCTATTTTTCCAAAGCTATGATTTCTCATTTTTTAATGCTTTCTTCCCATCCTAATGAAATCACCTAGAACCTTTTAATCTAATAATTTGTAATGATTACTAGGACACACAGTCTCCTTCTCTGTCCCCTAAGTGCCTTGTTTAGAACAGCTCTGCAGATGATTTTGGTTTAGATTTTGAGATAAACTAGATTATTTGTTTAGTTCTGCTAGGTTACCAATGGCATCTTGAATTTCATTTGTATGATTTCACTTCTCAGGGGAATTTTTTTTAAATGATAAATTCAGAGGGTGATGATGATTCTTATACTTTCCCAAGTAGATTTCATTGTACACATACTTTCTAGGGTCTCTTCCACCTCACTCTGCCACCATTTGCATGACAGTGAGTGACAGCAGAATAATTACTAAAGGGTTGGAAATGTTGACCTCAATTTACGAACTTCTACGAAGTACAAAAAAAAGAAATTCTATTAGCCATAGTTTTCATTACAATATATTCATAGAAATGAGGTTCAACATGTTATAATAAAATGGTAATGCAATTCTTAAAAAGGCAATTAAAGAAATATATTTACTGCTAGGGTAACTGAATTCAAATCTGGCAGTCCCAAATTTAGCAAAAAGACTTTTTCTGTGTGTGTGTGTGTGTGTGTGTGTGTGTGTGTGTGTGTGGAAGGGCAATTAAAGTACAACAGGTGACACAGCTAAATATTTGCTTTTCTTTTGGAAAATATTCCATTGCTATGAAGTTTCCATATGGATAATTTAGATTTCGTTTCTCCATATAGCAGATAAAAACAACTTGAGGTAGATTTTATATGAGTTTCTCATTTTCCACCATATTAAGTTTAATAGAAATTTAAATCATCTTCGTGGGGGTGGGGTGGGCTCAATCCACTATGATGTGTATGATTATTTGCAGCCTGAGTGAAGATCATAGTGGAGTAAAAATTACATGGCCTCGTGCAGGAGTTTCTAGGCAGAGACAGAACTGGGAAGCCAAAGTAGATGCTAAGAATCACAAAGCTCTGATAGGATGAAGGAATTTCTTCTATGTTCTCATAGACTGTAAGTGGCTACTAAGGAGAGCATCTCTCTTCTGCCACATCACCTTATGTGGCAAATCTACACTCTGCTGAGCTCCTTGGCCTGTGAACTCTGTCTCTGTCAGGTTCACTGTTGGCATTGCTTGGTGGTGACAATGAACCATACAGACCACATGTTCTAGTGACATCAATCTGCTCTGAACTTTTAACAGCTTTTATCTCTTTTAACAGCTTGCTTTTAATACTTGGCCACACTAGCAAAGCATGACGATAAAAATACCAGAAAATAATAGATTGTAATTCTTGCATTTTAGAGCAATAATGTGTTTATTGAATGGATATATTGGCTCTAATCTGAATGTTTACATGACATAGAGAATGAAGGGAAGTTACTTATATGTGTTTTCAGCTCCTAAGGCAGAATTCTGGAGATACGTACTTCTTAATTAGAATTGTCTATGTTTTAGCCTTACACTGTACAATATATTCAATAATCTGCTACACATGGTGACTCTGAGCATCAGTAGGAAGCAACATTGTGAGCACATTGAGTGCAAATGAAAGAAGCAAAAACCTAGGTTTGAGGATGTAAGAATGCAAGATTTTTTGGTTTTAGCCTTGTGTATTTGAGCTTTTTAAATTCATTTTCTATGATAATTACCAAATTCTTCTGTAAATCACAGGTCAGTGGAAAAGAGGTAATGTCTTTTCCCTCTGTTTTCATAAAACTATTGTCACTATATTCTGGATGTTTTGGTCACACTGTGTTAATTCATGGCTGTTACTCTTATTGATGGATAACAAAACTGTAGATAATTGTAAAGTCTCACTATGATTCTTACAAGATTTAAAACAATTGATATACAAATAACATTCTGGAGAGTTCTGCCTTCAGATTTTACCTGTAAATTTTCAGTGTACAGCTATGCAAATCTAGGACTTCATACAAGCCTCCTAGTGCTAATGTTGATCAGATTGGTGGGAACTTTTAGTTTTACATATGGATTTAAAGATTTAAACAGAATTTTAACAGAATTTTATGTTTGTGGGAAATATAGCATTGTCAAAGTACTTCATTAGGAGGATGATCTTTTCAGAGAAAGAGAGATAAAGTAAGCATTTGTTAGAAAGGACATTAATAATACCTTGTATTTTTTCTTAAACCTTTTTCTAGAGATGCCATCTGTGTCACCTGATTGAGGTGAGAAATATGTGAAGGACTGCAGCTTTTGGATATGCCAGTGATATGAAACAGCAATTTTCTGGGATAAACTATAAGTTCAGAGAAAATAGAATTTCCTAGCATGTCAGTTTTGGACACTCTAAGAGTGTCCAGCAAAAGAGACTGTGAATTGCTTCTGTCCATGTGACTGGCATAAGCCCTTGAAGCGGTTGATAGCTTGTAATTCTTCTTACTGATTTTCAAATTATTGACATTATTATGTATTGACTGTCATGATAATGCAAAAATAAAATAGTCAAATGAAAAATTTCAAATAAACCTCATATTTAAAAATTAAAGCATAATAAGACATATTTATAGTCACTCAATGACCATTTGATTATATGAGCGTTTACACTAGATTTCAGCTAATTTTAAATTATGAAGTGACCTCCTGAGTTGTTCAAATACTTGTACTTATTTGGGTTAATATTGTGTTAATGATTAATCTTAGTGAATAAATTACCTATGATTTATGCTTTTGTTCTATACTGGTCGTTTTTAAATTACATTATTAAGTGTTCCCTACCAGGTTGTTTCTTTGCTATAGCTTGCTGTATTCCCATATGAAAGAAAATTGTTTGAATTTGAATACAACTTAATTTGTAATATTTTAAAAGCTAAGATCTCAGATGGTAATGTACTTGTAATGGTATTTAATGCTGAATCCCATCTTTTGATTAAAGACTTATTTAGTCTACTAAACTTAGGTGTCGTTGAGACTCCAATCAACCACTTGCTTTCTCTGTGTTTCTTAGTTGCACCTTGATCATAAAGTACAATTTTATCTCTTCATTTTTTTACTGAAAGTACCTCTACTTGTTAAGATAGCTCATGGTTCTTAACTCCAGTCATAATGCTGGGATGGTGGCTAGTCACTACAAAATAAAATAAAATGTTCCATTTACAAAATTCTTTTATTTGATTCCTGAATAGTGTTTTTGAACTTGTGAACACGTGACTTCTTCATAGAGAGATAGCCGAGTCACATTTGCAAGCTGCGATGAGCTTAATGTAATTACAGCTTTTCACAATATCATCTTTCAAGATATTTAAATGAATACCTTTAATTCAATGTAATTTAACAAGATATTGGCACTTGAGGACCTGAAGGTGTACAGTTCAGTAGCATTTTCTGAGTGGGAGAAATTTGCTACTTGATAGGGAAGACAAGTATTTAGCATATTATTTAAATTCTAATGGAATAATGGAATATCTATGAAATAAGGTGCTACATTAAGAAAAGGATTTGAGGGAGGCTCTGCAACACAGGGAGGGCATTCCATTTGATTTGAATTAATGTACGACAAAAGAAAGGAGAGGGCCTGAAGTTCTAGGTCATCAGAGGAAGAAGCATAAACCAGACCAGTGAAAATATACTCTGGATTTGGCAAGTCTGAGTAGTAAAGAGTAGGATTTGGAGGGGTAAGAAATTTGGATGTAAAATGCTAGTTACATAATACTTTGCTGCACTCTGACATGCTAATGAAAACTGAATAAAAAATGCTAAAGTATTTTACTTTGTTAGACAGTGTGAAAGAGAAAAGTTTTCTCTGCACTTTTAATTTCAGAGGTTTCAGCCCATAGTCTGCGGGCTCCAAAGGAAGAGGAGCGGGGCAGAAAGCTTGCCGACTCTTGGCGTCCAGAAAATGGACCAGAGTAAGAGAGCCAGAGTGGGAGGGAGGAGCCAGAGACAAGAACATCCCTTCCGGTCCCTGTCTCTAGTCTTCTCCAGCCAGGGTCACTCCCAACAGCACAGTCAGCTAGGAGCTTGTCTCTCAATTAATTCTGTGCTGAGATTAGCGCTCCATAACCAAAAAACCCACCTCTGATCATGTGAGACTTTTAGAGAATATTTTAGATCTAATCCTTAACATGCTACTTGATAGGGAAGATAAGTATTTAGCATATATTTAAATTCTACTGATCTCATGGGGTTTTAGATATACTATAACTTAGCGTATGCATTTCAAACATTAGCAATTTATTGCTTCCTCAACTATTGAAATTGCTTTCCCTACATATATTGTACTCTGGATCTGGAGAGAACTTTATGGTATCTGTTTATGTCACTCTCTTTCTGTCATTTTGCTGTCATCTTGATAGCGGATGTTGTTTCCTTCCTGAAGGTGTTAGGATCTGACTGTCAGACACTCTTCCCAAGACCACTTTTAACTTGCTTTTATTTGAATCCACCTTCAGTTTGATGATTCTGTTCCCCAAGGGTCTCGTCTTTTTTTTTTTTTTTTTTTTTTTGTCTTTTTGAGACAGGGTTTCGCTATGCAGTTGAGGCTGGTCCTGAGCTCACTTTTGTAGCCCAGGCTGGTCTCGAACTCGCACCAATCCTCCTGCCTCAGCCTCCTGAGTGCTGGGATTACAGGCGTGAGCCACCACGCCCGGCTGGGGTCTCGTCTTTTGCCTTATTTTGGTTTTCACTGAATATTACTCTAAGGCACATCTACAAATAGCTACAGCTCATATAAAAATTAATTTCATGCATCTCACTCTGACCAGGTATAAATTCTTTGAGCAGCTGAGCAATAGATGCTTCTTGTACACATGCTTGCTTCTTTGCTATCTTTCTTAATCAAACCTCACAAAAACTGCAACGCTGGCCTAAAGAGCCCTTCTCCTACGTTATTATTGTGCATTTCCAAGTATGGTGAATGGTCACACTTTAAAATCATGGCTATGAACATAAAATAGGTTTTTAATGCTACCCAGAATTGTACTGAATTCTCTAGGCATATTATGGACTCCTTTCATTATTATGTTTCGTTCTTTCCTTTTTCTGAAAATCTATGACTTTTAAATGAATGTCAGATAATGGCATTGCTTTCTATCTCATTGAGACAATGGAGAAACCTAAAACACAATTTTTAGGGACTCAAGTGCTGGGCATTTACTCACCCAGAAGCTTCACATTCTTTGGATGTGTATCTCACCTTCTGTCTAGAACCAGTCTTCCCACTTGTACAGCAGGTTCCACTGGAGCGCCCCTCTTAGATTTCCTGTCAGTGTGGCATCTCAGTTAGCGCTTTTCAAATTACACTCTGCAAGAGAAGCTATACTGAGGTATAACCAATGGTGAATAAATTGTGAGTGTTTGAGAAGCACAAGTTAAGAAGTTACGGTATATGGTATTACCCATGAAGTCAGTAATAGCACAGTATAATAGGAACCATTACTACTTGTGAGACCATCATAACGTTTAGGATTATAAACACACCCCTCACTCTCAGAAGTTTGCTCATGTCCTACTAAAATCCTCCCCTCCTCTCATATCTGTTAACACATTGCTAGGCAACCATCATTTTGCTTTCTCTCATAAGTATATGTCATTTTATAGAATATTACACGAGTGGAATAATTTAGTATCTACTTTATGGATGTAGATCATACTCTTAGGTGAAGTAAATTGTTCACACATGTGTAAATAGTATGTTGTTTCTCTGATGTAAGAAACTGAAAGTGTAAATAAGGACCAGAGTGTGTAATAGATATTGTGAAGTAGGAAGAAATATATAAACAGGAAGGAGCAGTGCAGAGGGGGAAGTAAAAGGAAAGGAGGGAAAAGAAAAAAAAAGAAAGATCAAATGGAGACAAAGTTTTGTACTTAAGGAGGGAAAGAAGAGTTGAAGGAAATGGAGGGATTGGGAATAAAAAGGAAGAATCAGTATGTATCATGCACGGGTACAAATTCCCCACAATGAATATGATCATTACACCCAAATTGTACCAAAAAACTCAATAAAAATTAACTTGACTTTTTAAACTAAACATGTCCAGTAATGTGTGTGTGTGTGTGTGTGTGTGTGTGTGTGTGTTAATAGTTCATTTCTTAATATTGCTAAGTAGCATTCCACTGATACTGTACCAGAAGTTTTTCACCCAGTCATCTTGTTAATTTGTTAAAAAAAAAAAAAAAAGAAACACAGATCCTGGGAGCACATTAGTTGTGACTGCCCTGAATTTATGTATAATTTCCAAGAGAATTAAGATCTTAAAATTATTGAATTTTATGGTCTATGAATAAAGTTTATTTCTTCAGTTATTTAACTTTTATTTAATTTCTCTTAGCAACCTTGCCTAGTATTTAATGCACAGGTACTTCACACATCTTTATACTTAGGATTAAGAATTTCATATATTTTAGGTAATCATATATTTTAATTATCAGTTTTCATTACTAGCATGTAAGGATTAAATTGATTTTTTTCATATTTACTTTGAAGCCTGAAACTGTGTTGAGTTCGCTTATTAATTTTAGTACCATCTCCTACAGATTTCCTGAGATTTTCCATGAAGATGCTCATGTCATCCTTGTTTGATAGCTTTATTTGTCCTTCCAATGCAGATATCGTTTTTCATTGCATGAATAGAACTTCCAGTAAAACGTTGAACATAGATGAAGACCACGGCCCTTGTTGTCGCATTCCCTTTATTAGGAGTTTCCTCCTAAGCAAAGAGTCTTTACACATTTAGTCTGCAGCAACACTATAATATACTAGATGGAAATACTCTGTCTCTATTTTTCTTTTGGAAATGTGGAAAAATACCTCTGACATGTTGCCTGCGTTTCCCAAATGAATAATGAATAGTGAATATGATGCTTGCTCACACTTGAATTATGAGCCCAAGTCTGAGTCAATTATGTGTTAAATAAAACTTTAAAACATTATTTTATTTTATTTGAAGATTTAAAAACAAAAACAACAGGAAAAAATAAATAGAAAAAAACAATGAAACAGAGTAACATACAATAACACATATGGTACATATTTTCAGAGCAAGAATAAAAAATTAAGAATGGTTAATTTTATATAATGCATTTTTATAATCCAGTTTGTTGCTCAGATTAACAGATAGAGGTATGCAATATTAGGCAAATAACTAAACTATAATACTTGTTGTCAATACACCTAATTTTTTTCTTGCCCTTCTTATTTATTTTTTAAGTTTAAGGAGAGTGTAATCATAGTTGATAAAATATTAGAAATGGTACACATTTAGGACAAGATGAGAGATATTGAACCATGGTTTTTGTGCTGCACATTTCTGTCTTCAGTGTTGTTCAGATTATAGATATTAGCATATAGAGCTAGTCAAAGTAAATTTTTTTTGGTCTTTTTTTGAGACAGGGTCTTGCTATGCAGTTCAGGCTGGCCTTGAGCTCACTTTTGTAGCCCAGTCTGGTCTCGAACTCACATCAATTCTCCTTTCTCAGCCTCCTGACTGCTGGGACTACAGGTGTGCTCCGCCACACCCAGCTAGCCAAAGTAAAATTTTGAACATTGAATGCTATTTTCAAATAACTGATGTAATTAGTAGTGCAGTCATCTCAGCTATATGTACATGTACTTGTATGATTTTTCCTTCTCCTTTTTTTTCTATTTTTTCCTTTCCCTCATCTTATTATTTATTCCTATGTTCAGTTTCCTTCTGTTTTACTGTATGCATTATACAGATTTTATTTATTCTTTCAGGTTCTCACACTACAGAGATGATACAATGTTTACACATGTGTATCTGGTTCATTTCATTTATGAGTACCGCCTCAAGTTGCATCCATTTACCTAAAAGTCTTCCAGTTTATCTTTCTTTATAGCTCATTGTGTAAAACATTGCATAAAAACATAGCATTTTAAAATCCATTGCTTAGTTAATGGAGATTTTAGTTGTTTCCAAGATTTGGCTATCACAAATTGTGCTGCTGTAAACATGGGTACATATATATCACTTTGGTGTGATGTTTTCAGTTCTTTTTCAAAAATATGCAGAAAGGGGAACAGCTAAGTTGAATGGGATTTCCAGTCCTAGTTTCCTAAGGAGTCTCCACATTGATTTCCATAGTGTTTGCACCAGTTTACATTCAAAATCGTTTTGGGATATTGCACCATATTTATTTAAGCACAACATTGTACATATACATAAAATAGAGTCACATCTACAGTCAGTATATTCAGAAAATGTGTGATTACTATACCAGAGAACTTTTGTATAAAATAATTTTAAGCATTTATCTGATAGCTTGGGCAATATTTTAATCATAAATGATTGTAAACTTCTAAAGAAGCTGACCTAGAACTGATTTGGAGAAATTCTGAAGGCAACTGTATTAAAGGATTTCTAATTTGGAACACAGAAGATCCATTGCAGAAGAACAACAGAAAATTAATTGACAGAATGCAGAATTTTTCTCTCTTTCTTCAGTAGTAATTCATATTTCAGGATGGATAAAATGTAACCTCTAAATAGAAAAGGTAGTTTCTGCCTTGAGCTGAAACCACTTGGCTCCAAATTCACAGTGTAACTCTGGAAAAACATCCTCGAATAAGAAATTAAGGTGCAAAAATGTTTAATTTTTATTTGTTACTATTAACTATACTGAATAATCATCATTGAGAGAAGACTTGAAATGGATGAATAAGTTAATCAATAAATTTTCATTGGGTTAAATACATAGCATATATTAATTAACAAAAGCCCAATTTAAGAGTTATGAATTCACAGTGGGTTTGCTACGAGAGCACATGTGTAAACCACTTAATCAGAGCCAACATGGGAAAGAAAAAGACTCACATTAACGTTGTTGTTATTGGACACATAGACTCTGGCAGGTCCACCACCACTGGTCATCTGATCTACAAATGCAGTAGCATTGATAAAAGAATGATTGAATAACTTGAGAAGGAGGCTGCTGATATGAGCAAGAGTTCCTTCAAATATGCCTGGGTCTTGGATAAGATGAAAGTCTGTGGAAATTTGAGACCAGCAAGTATTATGTGGGCATCATTGATTCCCCTGAACACAGAAACTTCTTCAAGAACATGATTATAGGCACATCTCAGGCTGACTGTGCTGTCATGATTATTGCTGCTGGTGTTGGTGTATTTGAAGCTGGTATTTCTAAGACCTGTGAGCATACCCTTCTGGCTTACACACTAGGTGTAAAACAACTAATTGTTGGTGTTACCAAAATAGAATTCCAAAGGAACACCTGGCTACCAGTAAGCATCATGGACACTGTCCACGTACACGACATACTAGAACTTTGTGTGATATCCTATCCCCAAAATGTTAGAAGTTCTGGTCATGTATTTGTAATTTCAGTATTTATGTTATGTTTTATTCTTAGTAATTCTTCACTATCATGGAAACTTTGTCTTAGTTGATATCTTTGTATATATTTACCTATTCAATACTGTGTGAGTACTCTGAATTGACTAGAGATTCATACATATGATACACCATATTCTGTCTTCTAAGTTGGACTCATGATTTGATTTGAATTTTGGAATATTGTTTTGAAATATTTAACTTAATTTTAATAAATTAATATTTAATTAATTTTCTGAATGTTGTTTAATTATACTTTTTGTTTTACGATTCATACTGTATCTCTGACTTACAATCTACTTATCAGATATGATATGATATTTTCTCCTAGTATTAGAAATTTTAAGAAGATAAAATATATATGTATTCACAAGGATACATATATATATATATATATATATATGATAGATATATAGCTACTTCATTTTAGTTCATTGAGAATAAAAGTTTGTAGTAATATTATTTAGATAAGATATCAGGTTTGCACCTTTTCCTCTGGATAACTACTATAAAGACCACAAAATGTGTTGTATTAATTATTGTAACCATCCTACTAACTTGTTTTGAAACTCTTTCATTGCTATTTTTCTTTTTTCTCATTAAAATGAATAAAAGATAGAATTTCACATAGCCACCCAACAGCCAGAAGAGATATAAGGAAATTGTTAAGGAAGTCAGCACCTATATTGAGAAAATTTATTACAACCCTGACATTGTAGATTTTGTTCCAATTTCTGGTTGAAACGGTGACAACATGGTGGAGCCAAGTGCTAACATGCTTTGGTTCAAAGGATGGAAGGTCACTGGTAAAGATGGCAATGCCAGCAGAACCACACTGCTTGAAGCTTTGGATTGCATCCTTCCACCCACTCACCCACCTGACAAACCTCCAGGATGTCTACGAAATTGGTAGTACTAGCACTCTCCTTGTGGGCTGAATGGAGACTGGTGTTCTCAACCCCAGCATGGTGGTCACCTTTGCTCCAGTTAACATCACAACTGAAGACAAGTCCGTTGCAACGCACCATGAAGCTTTGAGTGAAGCTGTTGCTGGGGAAAACATGGGCTTCTGCACCAAGAATATGTCTGTCGAAGATAGCAGTGTTGCTGGTGACAGCAAAAATGACTCACCAATGGAAGCAGCTGGTTTCACTGCTCAGGTCATTATCCTGAACCATCCTGGCCAGATCAGTGCTGGCTATGCCCCTGTACTAGATTGTCACACAGCTCACATTGCTTGCAAGTTTGCTGAGCTGAAACAAAAGATTAATCACCAGTCTGGTAAGAAGGTGGAAGATGGGCCCAAGTTTTTGAAATCTGGTGATGCTGCCATTGTTGACACGGTTCCAGGCAAGCCCATGTGTGTCGAGAGCTTCTCTGCCTACCAACCTCAGGTTATTTCACTGTTCACGATATAAAACAGACAGTTGCTGTAGATGTCATCAAAGCTGTGGACAGGAAAGCTGCTGGAACTGACAAGGTCACCAAGTCTGCCCAGAAAGCTCAGAAAGCTAAATGAATATTCTCCCTAACATCTGCCAACCCAGTCTTCATCATTGTCTGAAGACTAGTTTCAGAACTGTTTCATCCAATTTAAGTCTAACAGTAAAAGACTGGTTAATGGTAACAATGCATCATAAAACCTTCAGAAGGAAAGGGGAATATTTTGTGGACCATTTTTGTGTGTGTGTTTGTGTGTGTGTGTGTGCATGTGTGTGCGTGTGTGCATGCCTGTGCATGCGTGTATGTGTGTATGTAGCAGTTTTTAAGTTATTAGTTTCTAAAATCAATACTATTTAGTGGAAACAAATTGACCAGAAATCTGCCACAGAATTTTGAGACCCATTAAAAAAAGGTTAATGTGAAAAAAAGAAAAATAAAGACAAGAACAGTGAATAGTATTTGTCATCATTGAGGCATATGTGAGAAAGGCTAATAGGAAAGATTAGAGACCTTACTTTAACACCCGCAGAATTCTGAAGGACACAGAAGAGGAAAAACAGTTGTCAGTGATATGTAGAAGTACTGAATGACATATCTATCCTATTGCTTTAGGCAACACTCAAGTTAGTGACATTTGCTTGGACAGAATTTGACACGGAGGTCTGAACTATTTTCTATAGTTTGTAAAAGTTCAGCTTTTACAATCAAATTGTGGAACTCTACTTTAGGAAGCAATATAAGGTAACATTAAGAATACAGGCCCTGCCAGATGTGGTGGTGCACACCTGTAATTCCAGAACTTGGGAGGCTAAGGCAGGAGGATCCCTGCGAGTTCTAGACTAGCCTGGGCTACAAAAGTGAGCTCAAGGCCAGCCTCAACTGCATAGCAAGATCCTGTCTCAAAAAGCCAAATATATGTATATATATTGCCAGCCCTGAGTGCTGGCAAGATAGCCCAGCAGACTAAGTACCTGCTTAGGCAAGTGCAGGGACCAGGGTTCAATCCCTGGTATCACATGCCAATCTGCGTCAGCCCTGCCCCTAAGTGGGCTGAGCTATTGATCCATTCCTGGTATGGTGGCATGCTGTAACTCCACCACTGAGGAGGCTGAAAACAGAAGTATCATTACAAATTTGAGCTGTGTAGTGAGACCCTACACACACACACACACACACAAAAAAAAAAAAAAAATTATATAGCCCTTAAGTTCACATTTTCTATTCTGAGCCACCTATTTGCTGTCAATTCATCTTCTTTTTTATTGTATTTGACAATATTCTCTTATGAAAAATGGAAATAAAATGAAATCTTTGAGGATCAAATAAGTTCTTGTACATTAAATGTTTAGAATGATATCTAACAGAGTAAATACAAAATAATGCATTATGATTATTGTTACTGATCTATCAACAACACTATACTTCAGTTCTTTGTGAGTCTGTTTGTCTCAAGAGTGACTTACAAAGCAAAAATGACTAGAAAGTAAAGACTTAACAATGTATGAATCTCAGGAATAGTACCTATCTCAGTTGTGTAACTTCCAGCTCCTTTCTGAAAAGAGCTATGGTGAAAATTTCAGCTAGTAATTTGAAACTTCCTTTCATCAGTCATGCAATTTAGCATAATGTCTTACATGTGATTAGTATATAATAAGCACCTTATATGAATGAGGAGTGAATCCTGGGACCTTTATTTATGAACAAGAGAACTATGACAGAGATGAGAGATTAACCAAAGCCACACAGCTACATGTCAACAGAGCAAGATTAGAAAGCACCCGCTGAGATGGAATCTCAAGTCCATCGGCTTGAAAATTGTTTTTACTGTTCCTGGAATTGTTTCTGTATTACCTTAAAACTACAACTCTTCTCAAGAGAGCAGGAAAAAAAAATTCTCCTACTTGTACAGCTACTGGAGCTGAGAAATCAAAAGACAGCATTGAGACTCAGAGTATTGTGTGTAATCAAATTCTACACTGGGTGCCAGAAATCAGAAGCGAGAGGTAGCTCTTCTGAATAAAGTGTTCATCAAAACGCCAGAGCTGATTCATGGTCCATGCTTGTCGTATGCATGTGTCAATTCTACTGATTGAGCTTTGATTTCTAAGATGTCTCAGGGTAGTAAGAAATCATGAGAACGGTGAGCCAAAGCACAGATTTTATTGTGATTATAGTGCTAATAGTCTGAGTTCTTCAGTACAACTTTCACAGTGCAATTTTTAAAAAGTGTCATTTTTAGAAGAAAAATTTAAAATATCATTAGAATAGCATACAGTAAGTTTACTTACAATCAAATACGCATCTCATATCAGAGCAAGTTTTATAAATTTGAGAACTTTAACAACTTAACGCAATTCTAAATTTTAAGAAGTTTTTGTCTTAGTCCAAATGACCAACAGATTCTATTTTTTCCATATTTTATAAGATGTTTCAGTTAAGCAATTTAAATTCAAACTCTGGAGTATGACTCATTTTCACTATCAAAGACCGAAAATTTCATTATAGTTTCAGGAAACTCTTACTTTCAGCCTTGACATATCAGTATACAAACTGCATTTTTGTAGAATTAAATTTTGACATAGAAGATCTGTGCATTTTTATGTTAAATATTACAAGATAAAGTCCCTGAGAGTAGAGGGTGTGTTTAGTAACTCAAACAACACTTTCTGGGTTCCTGATCATGATTGTGTTGTGTCCATCACTCATCATGTCAAGATAGGCAAATAAGTCAACAAGTGCAAAATGGTATGTCTAGCATACAAGTAGAGGTAATTTCAAGGTTACTATGGAAACATAAAGAAGATTCCACAGAGTAGTGATTTCCAGGGTGCAGAATATTGAGTATGACATGTATACCAATGTTTGCTGACTTAAATACCCTCGATATTCCTCAGAGCGATTATCTTAAATCCTTGGAAGCTTATACTGTATCTTTAAATATTTGCGTTAAAATGTTTCTTGCAACAGGCTGAAGAAGATATAATGATGTCCTTAAAGTATGCTCAGGAAGACGCAGAGAATCACAACTGAATTAGAAAGCAGACTGAAAGGTGACCCAGCTTTCCTCCCACAGAGTTCGGTTATCGCCAGCACGGGGTGCAAAGTTGAGGGCTTGGCATTTAGATCTTGATTTCCTGAGATCAAGGTGTTGATGGTTACTGACTCTGTGCCCTAGAAAAGTTAATAAATGTTTCCATGCTGTTCTTCATTTGCATAATTGTGGATAAAAATAGCACCTGCCTTTATAGGGTTGTGATGAGAATTAAATTAATATTTTCATGTAAGACAGTTCATGTAAGCATAAAGCTTCAGTAGATAATAGCAAACTTTAGTATTATAACAGATAGCAAGATTTTTGGTCCAATATATTTTATAGTAATGACAGAAAACAAAGTGCCAGGTAACTTGTCTTTTCTTTTCCACTATCCTGATCAACAGCAAAGGTGTGGTGGGATTCACTGGGATTAGTTGAAAAAAGAAATATGGAGTAGTATATCTCTTACTGTACATTATTCATCATAATGAACACTAGATAAAGATTCTGAAGAAGCAAGAAAAAATCAAACTTAAACATATAGGTCTTTGGACATATTTCCTTTGACCCTCTAGATTGATTTGTAGGCAGTTGGCCTCATGATTTCGATTGTATTTAGATTATGACCTTAATCAAAGTCCAAGTAACATGGGATTGGCTCGTGATAACCCAGAGGAAGAGAAGAAAGGAAAAAAAAAATACACAGTGGATTTTTACACATTTATAAAACAGATATCTGTAATCTGTATGCAATCTTAATTTCAGCTGACTCTGAGGGAAACACAGTGGATGAGGTGGCTGCGACTATAGGAGGGAGGTGAAGTGACATTTAATCTGAACAGTTCCCTCAACTGGCCTAGGAGCACACCTAGCTATTCAGCAGAGCACCCTTCTAGGCCTGTCTGTGTGGGTCCTGAGCCAAAAACTTGGCGAATACACCTTGCCCCTGGTGCACGCCTACCCAGATTTCTTCCACCACACACTTCCACCATGAGGCTCTGTCTCTCCTCAGGCCCTCCATGATGGAATCGCACCCAGGGTTGACTGAGACTTCTTAAGCCATGAGCCAAAAAAATTATTTCCTCATTTAAGTTGTGTAAGTATCAGACATTTTGTCTCAGTAATGGGAAAGCTGACCAATACAAAGATCTAGTATAAGCAAAGTATTGTATGGTTTAACGTACTACAGAGATTTAATCTGTTAGGATCACATTCCTAACATTTGCCAAGGAAATTATGAGGAAAAGCCTGCTAGATTAACAAGGTAGGTAGGTAAGTAAGTAAGTAAGTAAGGAGTTAAGTAAGTGAATTTCCCTGACATTCAGTTTCTCTGTGTGTAAAGATGGTGTAATTTTTCCTATTTTCAAGGTTTCCATGGGAAATAGCAATGACATTGTCTACAGTGAAAGACATGATGAGTTCCTTTACAGTATCAGAACTTTTCCTGCTTCCAGAAATTTCCAAGATGCTGACTGTGCCATTTGAAAGGAAAGCTGGTCTTAGAAAGCATACATAGTCCCCTATCTCCTGCTGAAGAGATAACAAAATTTCCCTTTTTCCTATCGAATACTTCATTCCAGAAAAATACAGGGGGAAATAGTGGACCTTTCTAACATTGCATTCTCTCATAATAAATTTCCCAGTGTAGTTTATGTCTTTTTATATGTAATTCTAAGGATAACAATTAAATCCCTCAGTTTAGTTTTCCTTGGGGAGCAGAGAAGAAAAAACGCCAAGCAACAAATAGGTGTGTATTGAGAGGGGAGAGGAACTTCATTTTGTATAAACTGCAACATCTGCCGATGCAGACAAGTGCTAGCGAGTGAAATGCTGCGAGCTTCGCAGGGCCTTGGAGTGCTGCCAGCCCTGCCCACCTTAATATTTAATGGGCATTTGTATAGAAACACCATGTAAGTGTGAGATGCTAATTGCTCGTAACATTTTGCTCTTTCTTGTTTAATCTAGCTGGCTGTTCATCATAAAATAAGGAATGTTATTGGGCTAGGTTAAAATTTTAATGTTGAACTCTTAAATTTTCTTTTGAGATAATTGTTTTTTTCTGTGAAATGTAAGCTGTAAATACTTCGTATTGGTACTATGCCTCATGATCCAAACAGATCAAAGCCCTGATCAGAAATTCAGAGAGAACCGGGAAGCGATCCAGGCTGTTCTGTGCTCTGCTGAGCTCTTCTAGAGGAGATGCTCTTGGAAGTGGACGTGAGGGGTGGGAAATTGATCTCTGTGATGCACTAAGGGCTTCAAGTTTTGCTCTGTTATTGACTGCTATGGCATGCATCTCAAATCCTGCCGGCTTATATCCCTCTGGTTCTAACAGTCATTGAATGATTGTTTTCTTTTTTTTTTTTTTTTTTTTTTTTTTTTTTTTTTTT
>PVJA010005031.1:22275-81732 GCA_004027025.1 Myocastor coypus | reverse complement strand
GGAGGCTTAGATTCAATAGCCTCCAACATCACAAGCTTCACTGGTGGCCCACTGCAATTGCAGATCATTTGACTGTGTATGTATCTGCTTCCTCTTAGTCCAAAGAGAAGTATATTCTTTTCCTTCTTTTTTTCTAAGCAACATCAATAGGGAGGTGGGTCATGCCCACACACTGTACTCTGTAGAACGATTGTGAGGATAATATGCAATATGTCAACTTTCAAAGAAAAAAAGGGGGAAAAGAAAAAAAAAGTAATGTTGATTTAGAAGGGTTAATGTTTAACTGTTTGATCAATCTTACATACCTATATGTATTAATCTAAACTGATCTGATGATGAAAATATGTAATATAACCATTGTTAAATTTAAACAATAAAAGAATTGAAAAAAAAAGTGACTTAAATACAAAATGCATTTGGAAGAGTTAAAAAAAATAATGTTTATTGGAAATGTTAATGTTTAACTGTTTGATCAGTCTTACATACCTATGTCTGTTGATCTATACTGATTTGATGATGAAAATATGTAATGCAAACATTGTTAAATTTTTGTTTTGAAATTCTGTACTATATGTACTCTTACTTGTTACTGTTTTTTTCTATTTTTGTTTCTGCTGTTTTTACTCCTAAAAATAATATAAAAATTAAAAATATATATATACTTCAACTCTTCACAGGCCAAACAGGGAGTGGGAGCCCTCACAAGCCAAAATAGCTAATATACCCAGGAATTTCAAGGAACCTTCCAACCCCAGCAAATAAAATTTCAAGAACCATGAATCATGCCTAGAGGATGGCACACCTGCTCACACCTGTACTTGGACTCTGACAAATGCCACCTTCCTCAACCTGAGCACGAAGTCGCCCATGAGACATGTGCTGTCACTTCCTGCCACCCTGTCCTCATGCAGTAGTAGCACAGGTGGGAATCTCACAGGTGTGGCTCATGATGAGTAAGCAGCTTCTGTCCCTTCTGCAGGACAGGATGCTGCCCTTTGCCATCTGTGCATCATGGGCAAGAAAAAGGCTGCAGAAAGAGAATGGTGGGGTGACCTCTGTAGAGTTCTAGCTTACACACCCGCAGGGCTGGTGATGTTACTCGAAGAACCAGGGATTATCTACACAGTGTTGAAGTGTATAGGTAATCCCTGGGCAGGGAACATCGATACCAACCTTGGAACTGTTGAAAGTGCAAAATCTTAGGCCCTTTCCCACACCTGCTGAGTCAGAAACACTGGGTGGAAAGAAAGGTTCAGAAAGCTGCCCTTTAACAAGCCCTCCAGGAGATTCTGATGCCTGTTGTAGTTTGAGAACCACTTGGCTAGGTAGCAATTTCCCTGGAAATATTAAAATACTAGCATCTTCCTGGTTAAGTTCAAATTATTCAAACAAGTCAGCCCTATTCATTGCAGTGGGACACAGAAACTCAATCCTGGTGGCTCCCAGGGCACACTGGACCATAACAGCATTAATCATGTCAGTCTAAGCACAAATATGTTTCAGAGAAAAGAGGTCATGCATAACAAGTATTCACTCTCCCCATTGTTAGCAAAATTTGCCCTTGAACGCGTAACTCCTGCCAGCTTAGGATAAACATACCTCTGGGTCTGAGTCACCCTCAGTCCAAAACACAATGAAATAGGAAGCTGAGCTGGTTTCAGCTGTAGTGTGCCCAGGCCAGTCCCAACCACGATGGGGGGCCATCTGCACCCCTCACTCAACAGAGTGCTCTGGAAAGTGCTCTGGCTCTTCACTTCTGGCTCAGAAAGCACCCTGCCCACCAGAGGCATTGGGCAGTAAACTCCTCCCTTCTTGTCCCCCAACGGGCTGTGCATAGATGGCCCAGAGCAGCCCCCTCAACTTGAACCACCCGGAGCTTCTCTCCGTGGCACTAGGAGTCTCCCATAGTATGTCCTTGTTGTAGGAATTTTGGGAAAGTCAACTTTCTATTCTTTAAAGAGGTCTGAGTAACCAATGGGGTAGTTCAGCTCTCCTGGTCACTTAAGCAAATAATGGAAATAACAAGAAGCAGGCTACCTCCCCAAGGGCAGGGGCAGCTAATATAGAGCCGGCCTCAAGCGCAGGAGCACACTGTCTACGTATTCCTGACTTCATCAAAACTTCCCTCAGGAGCTGTGGGTAAATTCAAATTAATATGCTTCTTCCCCAAACTTTACTTATACCTTCAGTCTTAAAAATTGCCCCAGTGACTTTTTTTTTTCTTTCTAGATTAATATTTATTAGACTTCAAGGACTAGATGGCAGAGCATAGTGGATTTACTATGGTTTTTATTTTATTCTATTTTATTTTTTATGTACTGATCAAACTCAGGATATTGTGCTTGCCAGGCAGGACCTTACACTACTGTACTAGATCCTGAGCCTTCTTATGAATTTTTTAAAAATGCAAATTCTTTTTTTAGCCTTGGAAATTTTATCATTCGGATAGCTCTTCCAGATTGAAGATGGTCTGAGCTATACTTTCCAGTAAGGCTGGCACTTTTATATATAAAACTGTAAAGGCAATTCACACTGGAGTTTTTTTTTTTTTTTTCTTCTTCCTCAAGTGGAATACGATGACAAAACCTAAAGACACAAACTTCACCACTGAGTTGTGTGGATAAGTCACTGATCAAGGCAATTGGTTATGAAACTCACACCTCGTTGTATCTCCGTCATGCTGTAACTTCTCTTCAGATCATTCTTAGGAAATATCCTTGTCATTGGTGTCATTAAAAAATTTAGAGCTTTTCAAGTTAAGGACAAGAGGAAAAAGCTAGACAAACCCAGGAACAGGCCAGAGAGGGCATTCACTATCAACCTGGGCAGCATTAAACATTTAACCTGAACTCAAAGCACCTGGTACTCAAGAAAAAGGGACAGGACAGCCAACTCTTCAGTCCTCAGGCACGTGAGAAAATCCCACACCCCAGCGAAGGCCCTCTTGTCCTTACACTTCCCCAGAGTGGAGGAGCTAAAGGGTGTTTCACAAGACCATTTAGGAAAACAACAAATGCATGAGAAGAAACCGCTCATGGTTCAGTAGCATAGGTGACAAATGTTTAATTTCACTGCTGTTACTTAGGTGCAGAGTCATTCTAGAAAAGTTCTAGGGATGCGTCTTCAGGGAACTTTATAAGTAGGTATATAACTTGAGTTAGGTCTTTGACAAAGATGGAAATGAGGGGCATACATATTTCTTATGAGGGTAGGAAGGATAGTTCGGCCAAAATTGGAGAGGAAAATTCTCCCTCCCATGATTAGGGGTGCAACTACAGTGAATACAGATACTGGAGTAAGGGTGGTAGAGAGCAAGGATGAGAACTCAGCTTTTCCATCTTGGAGCTGCACAATCTCTCTGAAGTGCAGTAACTCTCACGAACTCCTTTTCTTCAGAAGGAGGATCACCACTAACCCCATGGGCTAAAAGACTAGTGAAGGTATATAGAAAGCTCTCAGAATAAAGCCCACCATTTGGTAGGTACGCAGTCACTGACAGACTTAATTTAATATGAAAATCAAACAGGATGAACTGAAGGTATTTATTTGGATGAGGGTATGCAGAAGGTATTTGAAAGATGTGGGGTGACGCTTTCAGGACAAGCAGGAAGCACTGAATGTCACCTTGTCTTGTACTTAGGTGTTTGAGCTGGGAAATCATGGGATGATTCGGTGGCCTTAGAGGATTACCCAGGTGTCAGTCTGTAGGTCACATCCGGGATGCAGCACACCACTGGTCTCAGGAGCCACCAGGAACAAGGTTATGGTGGCTGCCACATGTGGCAGGAAGGAACGACTTCCACACCTTGAAGGACGTTGCACAAAGCAGATGGTGACAGTTGGGGTGAGGTGTCAGCATCGCCAGGGGTACCTGACATCTGAAGTACTTTCTGTTGTCCCAGAGGAAAGTAAAGTGGTCCACCATAGCCTCCTCTGAGGGAGAGTGTACAAGCCCACATGAATCTACCAAGAAATCTCGGTGTCCTGCCCAGGAGGTACAGCCTGGATCACGTTCTTCTGATCATCTCTGTGGCTGAATCCCTAGCACTGGCTCATAGTTTATAAAAATGACCTCCCCTCTCTTCCCACACTAGCAGCTCTCTTCTACCCCACGCTATGCCCTGGTCTTGTGTTCTCTGAATCCTTCCCAGGCATTCACCACACCCGACATGAGTCTGGGTGTGACGTGTGGATGTGGACTTCCTCTCTCTCTTAGCCAAATTCACACACTAAATTCCTATGTCTCAATGATTCAGAATGTGGCCTTCTTTTGGGGGGGGGGTCTTTACAGGGATAAGGGGGTTACAGTGAGGTCTTCAGGGTGGCCCTACTCCTAACTTCCCTTCAATATGTGGAGACAAGGTAAAGGCCATGAGGATCTGAACACAGAGCTGAGTGCTTCTGTAATGGCCCAAGGACCACTAATGCTAGCTAGCCATCAACAAGAGTCTTATTCAAGGCCCCTGGGGAGAATCCAGTGTGCTGATACCTTAATCTCAGATTTGTAGCTTCCAGAACTAAGGTAATAAATTTCTGCTGTCTGGGCCTTCCGGTTTTCTGTACTCAGTCAGGTAGCCCAACCAAAATCATCTGTCTGCTCATCACCATTTATCCGATATATCAAACCTATCAAATCTGATATCAGGTCCCACCCGTGCTAATGTGAAGGCTTTTCTTAAACCTATCACTTTCTTTTCATTCAAAATTATCACACATCCAAATAGCCCCATCTGTAAAAATCTAGTCTGGGAACTACCTGTTCCAGGATGCCTTTCCTGATCTGCACAGATGAAATGCCTATCTGTGACTCATCCAAGTACTAAGTCTGTTTAAAATATCTACTTTCTATTAATCATTTGTGAGTCTATTTTACTTCCTCAGTGATGTTAATGAACCGGAGAGCAGCTACTATGTCTGTTCTATAATTCCATAGCATCTTTCCGAGTACCCAGATCCTGGCCTAACTCTGGCTGGAGGCGGTGACTGAATCCAGGAGCTCTGACCACTCCTGGCCACTCTCAGGTTACAGATTCTGAAGAAGAAAATAAATGGAGAATGGAGACAGCCTGTGCTATAGACAGATTTGCTTGGATGAACCAGATTATGCCATTTGTAGCAAGTTGAAACATCCTGGGAAATAAGGCATGGTGGTGCTCCTCTATCATTTGAAATAGCTATTTCTGCCAAGAACTAATAGGCTTCTAGGAGCTGTTATGGTGGTTTGGTCAGATTCCCATGAGGATTTTTTTTTTTTTTTTTTTTTTTAAGTTTCTCACTTTCAGTGCTTGAGGGGCTGTAACTACATCTTAACGACAACTGTACCCTAGGTGTCCTGGCGCCCCATTTCCCACTAGGGCAACTGAGTGTCTCCAGGGACTTATGGCAATGCCTAGAGACATTTTCATTGTCGTGGGTGAGAGGTGGGTGCATTGGTGTCCACAGGCAGGGGCCAGGAATGATGGGAAACATCTTATAACGCTCAAGACAGAATTGCCAAGAATTAGGTGTCAAAATATCAGTGGTGCTTATGTCGAGAAGCCATGCTCTAGAGAGTACATGTGTCCCCATATACTCAAATAACAAGAGAGGAGTGGACATTCCTTCCTCAAAGGACTGAGGTGAATTTTATTCAGTTCTGATTTACCCTACAAGCAAGCTAGACCAGCCAACTCTGATAGAAACAAAACAAAAAATGTGGTGTCCCCACGTAAAATTCCATTTACCCCATGCATCCCTCCACTGCTAAATCCTTAGGCTCTCCCAGGGTTTCCAAACCCCACTCATCTTTACTTGCCTTAGATGAATATTTACAGAACACAGTCACCAGTGTTCACTTATTATTTTCTTATTTCAATAAATTCCTTGCATATTTTTAAAAACTGCACCAGACCACATGTCATTTAGACAATTACAGCTTTTTAGTGAGTTCAACGGCCTCTCGGGGGTACGGGGGTACGTACATGAGTGCATTCAGGAAGGCAGATATTGAGTGATAAGCCCACAAAGCCCTCTGGTGCTTCTGTGTTATAGGACACAGCCAGGGTAAGGTGTCCTTGAATACACCAGAGAAGTAACCATTTCCTCAGGATTCTGGGTCGATGTGTATCTGCCCCTTGAAGTGAACAGGCCAGTGGTCAGGAGAACAGGAGTTAAGGACAGCCAAGGAAGTCGGTGGGCGCCAGTCCAGCTCAGGAGGCTGTGCTGGGGCACTGTGCTTTCTCCAGCCCGTGTCAACCTGAAACCAAGGTGACATAACCAACATAGCACCAAGCAGCGGCACAGCGGGGAGTCTGGAGGCCCCCTGAGTTCCTTGGAGGGGACACCACCATGACCTGCGCTTGCTCAAGAATAGTTTCTGTTTACTCTGGAAGAAGTAGGCCTTCCCGGGAGAAAGGAAATGGAGAGGATAGGAAAAGTTGCAAAACTGAGAAGACACAGATTTTGCCCCAAGCCGGACCACAGGAGCTTCCTCCATTGGTGGAGAATCCACTGGGGGGCAGAAACGAAGCCATGCTGGTTACAGATGGAGACTCTGCAGCTCCTGAGAAGCTCAGCATGCAGTAAGACAGCAGATGTGCACACTGTGGAAACTGTGGCCATTTATGATGGGTCAAGAAGGACAAGTGTGTGGTCCAGTGATCTGCTGTGTGACTCCGAGCCCCTTACTTATCCTTGTTCGGCCCCCATTTTCTCATCTCTAGGATGGCTGCCTGGGTTCCACGCTCCCTCATTCCCCTTTCATTTTAGAGGCCATAATGAATTTCTCTTTATTCCTTGGAAGCTTTTTGTAACTGTTCAAAAACCTTCTTTCCTGTGCAGGAAACCTGAGGTTGTTGTAATCAGAAATCTGGGAGGCAACTGACATAGACCTCAAAATAAAACAAAGGAAAAGCTTCTAATCACTAGCCTAAGGGCCAAGATAATACTAGTATGTGACCTTTCAATGGCCTGGCCAAAGTATTCCAGCTAAAAAGTGGCTACTGATTTTTAAAGCAAATGCTAACCTGAGCAAATGAAACTTTGGCAAGTCGGCAAGGGCTCTGAGGGAGTTGCTCTTTGGGGACTCCTGGTTTAAAATACATACCAGGTATAACAAGAGGGAAGCCTGCACGGAGCCCACAGGAATCGAACTGAGGAGCAGATGTGTGATCTCCTTTCCCACCACAAATCACTCATACCGAGAAACTCAAATCCACGAGCAACAGAGGCCAGGACCACTCTATTCTGGTTAGGCCAGGGGTTCAAGTGAAGACTCAACTCTAATAAATGCCAACGTCTGCAGTTGGTGGAGGGGTTCCTGGAAGGATTCCCCCAAAGAGAGGAAATTACAGAAGTTCCTTTATTTGCACAGCACAAAAGTGTTTCACTCAATTACCATTTACTTACTAAGACACCAAAGCTAAAGCTGGTAGACACTAAAGATTCCCAGATGCAGAGCACACGGAGCAGAACTAAGCTTCTCTGCGCTGAGCTGCAACCTTGACACTGGGGAGATATCAGGGTGCTATTTTTTAACCCGTCCATGAGCATAATAAAACCATACTGTGCTTCCAGTGACAAGGAACAACTGGAATTCAGCATTTTCACCTCAACTGCATTCCCTTAGTAGCTCTATGAGAAAGTAGACGACAGAGTGTATTGAAATCATTGGGGTCCAGGTGTGGTGACCCAGCCCTGTAATCCCAGCATTTTGGAGGCTGAAAACAGGAGAATTACCACAAGTCTGAGCTGCACAATGAGACCCTGTACCAAATACATAAATGAAAAAAAAAAAAAGTTCAAGAGGGCAGCAAAAGGGCAGTATCTGCATTAGTGGATGAACATACGACCTAAATTAAGAAAATGTGACAGAAAAACCCAACCACATCAGAAGCAAAATGGGTGGTGATTTATAGTACAAAATCACTTCAGGCCTCTAAAATATCAAGTTAGAAAATGATCATAGGATGATCCCATTTTTTTTTTAATTCCTCATGTGTATGTACCTATCTCATTCCGGTCTAGAAGGATCTCGAAGGTACACACTAACTGCTAACACTGAGGCTGATAGAAAAGAGAAAGCACCTCCTCAGGGTTTACCTATTTTCCTGGTATACTGCACTTTAATATCACATGTACTTACTCACTGAAACAAATCCTTGGGGCCGGCGAGATGGCTCAGCAGTCTAAAGTGCCTGCTTAGGCAAGCTTAGGCAACCGCGGGAGCTGTGGTTCGTTCGTTGGCACCACATGCTGTGCCAGCCCCATCCTCAGGGCAGGCTGAGCCAGCAATCATCATCATCATCATCAGCATCATCAAATCCTCGGGCTGGGGAGCTAGAGAGCTCAGCAGCACAGCACCTGCCTGGCAAGGGCAAGGTCCTGAGTTTGATTCTTAGAACTATACATACACACATATAACAAGCCCTTGTGTTCTTTCAAGTTCCCTACACAAATAACTCAAATCTGAGAGAACAAACTTTATTTCAGAGCCATGGCTAGTATGCAAATAATATACACCTGTACAGGGTACACCCACACACCCTCTTCTTTTTATATTCTTTTTTTTTTTTTCCCAAAACCAGGGATTGAACTCAGGCCCTTGCGCTTGCCAGGGAAGTGCTTATTCTACTGAGCTATCTCCCCAGCCCCTCTCTTTCTATATTCTTATAAAATGATTTCACTGCCTTGTGCAGCATCCTTTAAGAAGGTGCTCGGAGGAGAGATTAGGGAATCACACTAACATGACAGCCAGGCTCGGGCGCGCGCCAGCACGGCCCCTGCCAGGAGGAAGGACCCTTCCATTACAAACCTTAATTACTTCACTGAGTGGGGGAGGCACTGCCAATGAGGAAGAGACTGAAGGCGAAGATCCGGGGGCAGGAGGGCAAGTCACAAACGCGCACGAACAATCAAAAGCGGCACACAACCCGGAGCTCAGCTTTGCAAACACTCCAGAAATCAGAAGGGGTGCAGACCCTGTGGCTAAATGAAAAGGCCTTCAGAAAGTCTCGGCTCAACCGAAGCCCAGACTTCTCAGGACTGAGCGTCCTGCGCCGCGAACATGTCTGCCCAGCTTCCCATTGATCTTTGCCCATTCCATAGCCGATCCCGCAACGCCATTGCAACTTCTGCAACCGCGCGCCGTGATCGATATTTATAATTACCTTTCTCCTTCACCATGGCAACCGGGTCCTTGGCCCAACGAGCCGAAGGCAACAGGAACGAACTCCCGGAGAGCGAGCGCGCCTGGGTGGGCGGGCGGACACTGAGTCGCGTCCACAGAGGCTGAGGAGCCGCCCCAGCGCCCGCGTCCGCCAGGTCCCGCTGCCTCCCAAAGTCCCGCCCCGCGCGCCCGGCTCCCACGCCCGCCGCACCCGCCGCGCCCTGCTGGGGACTCTGCCCTCGTTCCGCCAGCCGAGACCACGCGCTACAGCTGCCTCTGTAGCAGTGCAAAATTCCACCGTCCTAATCGCTGCTCACTGACACCACCTTGCATTCCTCACGCCCTAGCCAGGAAAAACGGGCAAGCGAACTGCTCCGGAGCGCTGGCCCCCTCCCAGGATCTGACAGAAGACTGCCGGAGGAGGGAGCCTGAGCCGCAGCCAGGGACTGTTTTCCCTAAGTAAAACTAGTCAATTGTTATATTATTAGTTTCCTATGACAGCTGCTTTCAATTCCGATTACAGCTTCTTTCAGGCAAACCGAATAAGCACAACTGGCCCTAGTAGAACAATAATGCTAGAGGCAACTTCATTTTCCTATGAGAAATGAACGGTGACATCTGGTTTGCCATACTGCTTCCCCCTATATTTTACCTGAATCCTCAGGGGAAGGCAGAGGGCACTGAGATACTGAAGGAGAGCCCAAGAAGAGGACGTTCTAGGATCCAATTGCTTATCCTGGATCAAATTCAGGATCAAAGTAAAAATCTGAGTTAACCAGTTAGGTAGGATTCCGACTTTCATTTTCCCCTGCTTCTTTGGTGTTTTCTAGACAAGCTCCTTTGATGTGCACTGGTGAGGGAGAAGGCCCTGTTACAGCTGAGGGAAAAAGCCTGGTGGAGGGAGGACCTTGCACAATCAGGACCAGTCTAACCCGGATCTGCAGCGGCAGCTCCTGGCTTCTCTGACCCGGGAGGTCTGGGAGAGGTCGCTCATGTTTCCCATGAGCATAGGACTTCCTGGTTCAGAAAGCCAATACCCACCCCACCAAGCACCTGTCTCCTGAACCCCAATCCTTGGGTGCCCCTCCAAAGTCATATATGTCTGTCTTGTGCAAGAAATATGACAAGCTGGGGACAAAAAGACAGCCGTCACTCCAGTCAGGGAGAACAGCAGATGGCCAACACATCTTTCAAAACCAGAATGCACAGCCAGTATTACACTGTATTTACTCCAAATATTGTAACGTGTTTGGGTCTAGGAGAGCCAGGAGAACAGGAAGGAACAGAGCCAAGCAACCTGCCTCAGTTTTGACTCAGAGGTTGGTTATGGCTGAAATAACCAGCTTTGGGTAGGGCTGGGGAAAAAGCAGAGAAACACTTCATTATCTCCATCTGGAGCAGGTCCTTGTGGCTGGCTCTCTGATGTGTAACAGTAGCAAAGCTCAAACAGCTGTAGCATTTCTACATCTGTGAGTCAGGGCTTTACTATTAATAGCTTGGCTGTCTCCCTCTGTAAGTAAGGGCTATGTCCCCTTTAGCCCTTGGTCATCTTTTCTATGACATGCTTTGCCCACCCCCTACCCCCAGCCCTTACGAGGTCATGGTTTCCCTATGTCAGCAGCCAGCTGGAATTTAAACACTGAAGAGCCTTTAAGCAGCCTCTCTAACCTCCATTCATAAATACAAGCCAAGCACGAGAGGGATGCCATCCAAAACATGGAGGGATGGCAGGGTTCAAAGAGCATGGTGGAGACCAGCCATCTGTGTTCTGCATTCTTCATGGCTAAAACTGCACTTGTCTCCTTTTCAAGACCTGATCACCCTCAGAGCCTTTAAGGAGATGCTGACAGGCAAAATCAGCCACAGAGAGCTGGAATTAGTCCGTGCTAGGAGCCGAGCAGGTGAGTTAGTTTTGTTAAATTTTTGCTGCATAAACAGCAGTACTTGGGTACTTCTAAGGCACTCAGATATTGAGCTCAAAGCTAAGGGCACAGTGGGGCTGAGGTGTAATTCAGGGTAAAAACATTTGTCTGGTGTGTGTGTTTGTGTGTGTGTGTGTGTGTGTGTGTGTGTGTGTGTGTGTGTGTGTGTCGGGGGAGAGGTGCTGGATTAGGGCCCCAACTTTGGGGGATAAAATGCTAAGGAACAGCTTTCCTTCTCTTTCACTACCTCCTTTTGTTCCCTGCTGGAATGTGACTGTGAATCCCCCTGGTTTCCAGTCCAAAGTCAGTCATATATGACACTGTGAACACCATTGATTCAATTCCTCTTTTTACTTGGGATGACAGATTTAAGTTTAGTAACCAAGCTGTGATATGCTTGCAGTTTCTCACCTACCTGTAGCCCTTTGGGGATAAAGTGCACCAGCCAGGAAGGTTCTTTGGCAGCTTTGGGGACTGAGAGCAGAGTTTATTCATTTCCATAGAAGCCTTTTTCTAAAGGAAAACACTACACAGTGGATCAGAGAACTCCCTCCTCCTGTGTTTTCCATGGAAAGATTTTTCCTGTACCATAGTCACAGTGAATGAGTCACTAGCGCTTAGCAGCTAAACAACAGTCATATGGCAAAAGTCCCTCCAACAATCAGATGCCACTACCGTAGAATGAGAGCATCCACTCTGCACTTTCAAGATAACCAGAGGGTATTGCTAAAGTTATTTTTGGAATGTGGGAGAGTAAAACCAAATTGTCTTTGTCTCCTGGCCTCGAGACAGAATGCTTAAGAGCTTGGAGAACAGAAGTAGAGTGGAGATATTTTCTACTTCCAGTCTAAGCTGCTAGAAATACAGCAAAAGAAATCAAGAAAAGAAAAATTCAAGAATAAAAAAGAACAGTTTTTTATTCTTATTTCTAAGGATGATTTTCAAAGAAATTACCTCAGTCTCATTCCACTCTGATGAGATAAATCTTCCTAAGACAGACATTGACCAGGGCTTTATTTGTTATTTTACTCGCACCCTGACCCCTCAACTGACTCATTGTTGCCTTTTCATTCATTTGAAAAATGAAGCAAGGATTATCAGTGACCAAAGGACAGAGACTAGATTGTTGGAGAGCAAAGCTTATTAGAATACAACCACTGCTGGCGAGAACTCAGCATGCATCATTTCCATGCAAATGCCAATAATAAGAGGAAATGCTACCACTGGAAAATAAACACCGGGCAAGAGTCCACTTCCCTGATGCCACGCCCTCTGCAGGGGCCCTGTAGGCAGGAATTTCAGCATCCTGCACCACTCCAGACCCAGGCAGGGGTCCAGAGACTGACTCTCAAAATGCTTCCTAGCAGCATTCAGGGACAGAAAGCTCAGCGAAGAGCCCTTATTTAGCCTTGACTCATGTTTATACCCATTGATGATGATGGGAAGTCTGAGGTACAGCTATGCAGGTACAGCATGGGCAGTATGGCAGGAGAGACGTGGCTGCTGTGGAGCAGCCTACTGTCTGGTGCAGGGGATGCGCTCCCACAGGTGCTCTCCCAGAAATGAGGCCTGTGCTAAGGCAACCAAGGCCCGGGGTGCAGGGCAGTGCTGAGCCCCACCTGGGCAATCACCAGAGGCGAGGATGGCTGCCCAACGGAAAGTCACCCTGAGCAGAGGAAGTGTGGTAAGAATGGAGAGAACAGGTCCTTGGTCCTGGGCAGCGGGGGAGCTCAGAATCAGGTTGGTGGGAGTCACATGGGGCTTTCATGCCACTCAAAGGAGGGTGGATGTCAGAAGGGATGAGTCAAACCTGAGGTACTTCTCTCTTCCCAAGCCAAAGGCTGCATTGTGAACCCCTCCTATGATCCATTTCCAACCGTGTGGCCTCCTTTCACATGGGCTGCAGGGCATGGGCATTGCCAGCGTTCAACAGGCTGTCTGAGGGGTAATCCAGGTCCCTGGGAAGTATGGATGATTCTTAGTATGCTTAAACATTTCAGATCAAGCACAGAATTTGAAGAGGCACATCCCATTTGGGACTAGCTCGTCCTTCCATAGCCACAGATTCAAGTCCAGAATGGCCTTGAGCTCCCTGCAGGCAGGGGAGGTTTTAGGCTCCGCCTCCCCTGCCTCCCACAGTCCAATACTCAAGGTGCCATGTAAACAGAAACCTGTCCTCTACCTCAGGTCTGGTGACTCAAGTTCTATAGGCCTGAGGCCTGAGTAACAGCTAGTCCCCTCCACTGGCCTGAAATAGAAAGAGGACCTGAGACTTACAAAGAGCCACCCAAGTGCCATCACATCTGAAGAACAATTTTAATGCTCTCGGTTCACCAAAATAACTATGTGCCTGCAATCTCAATAAAATTTATTGAAGTTGGTGATTCCAAATTTTCCTAGTGTGACAGATTTCCTGTATGTCTGGTCTACTTTTCTTGTGTGTAACTGACAATGCTTAGGGTTTTATTTTCATATGAATTTCACAGCATGAATTCCCAGCAACATTCTTGCTCCCACATTCATTAAAGGAGCATTATTTGACATTTGTCTCCAAAACTTCCTTAGGATCTTTCTCAGTTCTCAGTCTGGACCTAAGCAATGGGTTGTAGCTTAAGAAAAGGACAAAAATTCTTCCAGTTTATCTAAAATTCAGTATAAACAATTCACTAAGGATAAAAATGACAGGATAAACATCCACTTAGTCCTCTTTTGGGGCCTATGAGATAGCTCAGCAGTCTAGAGTGTCTGCTTAGGCAAGCTTAGGCAACCACAGGGACCCAGCACCACAGGCTGTGCCAGCCCCACTCCCAGGGCAGGGTGAGCCAGCCATAATATAAATAAATAAATAAATAAAGTGGTTTTTTTTTTTTTAAACATAGCAGTTCTCTTTCTACAGACATAATAGAATTACTGGAATTCAAAGCATCTTTTGATAGGGCTTCATAAATTTTAGACTAATTTCATGCACATAAGAAGTTTGCATAGCCTTATTTACGAAGGCCATTTTAAAAAACATTTTGCTATTAGATTTATTTTCCTTAATATTTTTTCAGCAGAAATCTAGTTATTAGTATATAAAACCAGCTGCTTTCTGTCAAGTAGAACTGCAATGTCTTAGCAATATTTCCTTTTTTTTTTTTTTTTTTTTGATACTTAATATCACCAGTGGTCTGAACTTGACTATATTGCAGTGAAATATTTATGTCTGTACTTTCAAGGCTCTTGCGGCTACCAGAGGGCAGTGCTTAATGTCATAGTATCTGCATTCATATAGTAACAGACCAAGGTAGGAGTGCAACTTGGGTTTGGGAGAGTAGTGGGGATCAAACCTAGGGCCTTCAACATCTCTCTACATCCCTGGCCCTTTCTATTTTTGAGATTAGGTTCTGATAAGTTCCTCATGCTGGCCCTAAATCTGCAATCTTCCTACCTCAGTCTCCTGAGTAGCTGGAATTACAGGCATGCCTGTGCCTGGCTAAGAATGCAATATTGGATGACTGCGAAATCGTTAGCTTTTCCTGTTATAACAAATATCTAGGATAATCAATTTGGAAAACGTGAGGAGTTTCAGTCTACGGTTGGTTGGCCAAGGCAGCACATCATGCTGGGGAACATGTGGCAGGCCCAAATATATCTCTCTCCATGGGCATGACCCAGAGTGAGGGGAAGGGGAGGGGGAAGGGGAGGGGGGTAGAGGGAGAAGAAAAAGAGGAGGGGTAGAAGGGGGAGGAGAAAAAAGGGGAGAGGAGAAGGGCGTGGCCTGGGTTCCCATTACCCAATGGAGGCTTGACTCCAGTGACCAGATGACCTTCCACTAGGCTCCACCTCTTAAAGATCCCAGATCCTTCCCATAGCACCCAGCAGGGGACCCAGCCTCCCACACTGGGAGAGTCTAGATGCAAACTACAGCATCAAGGAAAAAGTATAGCTAAGCTCCCATAGAACAAGGCAAAATCCTAAGGGAGTACTCAGGTTTTCTAATCGAATAGACTGAAAAGTTTAACTCAAATACATATGAATGAGAAATTCAGTCTCTTTTATTTACTTTTTAAAAAAAATTCAGTCTCTTAAACAAAACTCAGTCTAGCAATTACCTGAAAATATTTGTCATGATGCAAGCGAGTTATTAGCTTGTACAGAAAAGAGGCTAAAAAGGAAATTGATAAGGTTGTCATTGTAGGAAATCTTAATAACCTACCCTATTCCTTTCATCACTGCTAAGTGAGCATCTATTATGTGCCCACCACCTTTCTAGTCTCTTTATGGTTATCACCTCATTTAGTCACAGCAAAAGCATGAAGTACGTGTTATCACACTTCCCATAGGGTCAAGCGGGTCAGGTGTGTCAGAGTTCAAAGCTATAGCCTCTAGCTGGTGTTGCTGGGTCTTCCCTTCTCTAGAAGCTATTAAAGAGCCTCTCCTTCCCATACCATAAGTATGTGCACATACTCCAGACACACACACACACACACAGAGGCACACACACACATACACACATACACTGAATTCTTTGATATTCCCAACAAACTTGGAATAATGGACATGAAGTTGGATTTGGCCCTGTCTGTGTAAAACCATCTTCTCTTTTGTTATTTTTTCCTGTGTTATTCCTTGAACTTCATGCTGTAGAGCCTGTCGCCCACACTGTACCCTAGGCTTGCTGTTCTATTCTGGCTGGACAGGAGAAGATGGCACACCGAGACCCACAGACCCAGCCTTCTAAAATGCTGCCTGGTAATCTACTGTGCCCTGTTATTCTTAAGGAAGGACATTTCTGTGGCTTGTGTAAAGAGAGGTTTTCTTCTCTTTTCTTTTTTTTTGGTTACAGGATTTTTACAGGCTTGAGAAAACCCACATCTGCCCCCTTTAACTGGCCTCACAGCTCTCCTCATTATGTCCTGGCAAAAAATAGCCTTTCTCTCCTTCTCCTGGGACATTTCAGTCATCACCTGAGGGACAGGCCAAGTACAACAAGCCACAGGCACAGCCATTGCCGCCTCCACTAGTCCGGGAAGGTGGCACGGGCATCACAACATTTTTAGTACATGGAGAGAAGGGCCCAGGCAACCAACACACTGGCTGGTGAAAGCTACAACTTTTATTAGTAATCAGGCTTTAAGAATTTTCAAAACTAAAGTCCTCAGGCAAGCTTGACTGGAGTTATGCAATCACTTAGAAGCAGGTCAAAGTTCCCCGTCTGGCCTCTGACCAGTGCTTTTTCTCCTGAGTCACAGTGGCCACACAGGCAGGCTAATGGAGCATGGACCATAGTGGAACGACTGCTGCCCACGTGCTGAGCGATCTTGCTCACTCTGGTTTCTCTCCATGGCAGTCAGCGGTCTCATCTGGGAGTGGTAGTGACCCAGTCCACCTGGGAGGATGTGTCGAGGGCAGGGCCAGCCTGCAGGTGTGCAAACCGCAACCTACAGGGAGCTCCGGGCACAGGGGGCTCCACATGCAGAGGGCCAAGCTTTCTCTTAGTTCTGGTCATATTGCAATGAGGGTCTATGTTCTGCGAGTGAGACAGTGGCACAAGAGTGGGGTAACCAGGGGAGAGATGCACGCTGTGCGAGCGCGCGCGCGCGTGTGTGTGTGTGTGTGTGTGTGTGTGTCTCCCACTTTTGCTACCTGTTATCTCAGAGCATTTGCAATAACCCTTGAGCACAGACTCTGGAACTGTTCCCTAGCTTAGCCAAGGGCATCACACACACAGAAAATAATGGCACAGAAGGAAAGGGGAAACAGGGCTACCCAGAGCCCTACGTTGTCTCAATCTCTTCCATCTCATCAGTTAGCCAAAGGTCGACTACTGGGTTGGTTTTGTGCAGCATTTGTACTGCTCTGGAAGGAATGAAATATATATATATTTTATATGTATATTCATTTTATGAAATGTAATTTGTATAACTTCAGTAATTCTACATGATTTAAATGCTTATGTTTGTATTTAAAATAAGCATTGCACAGTATAAAAATGAAAGGTAGCCAGGTGTGGTGGCGCAAAACTGTAATCCCAGCACTCGGGAGGCTGAGGGAGGAGGATCGGTGCGAGTTTGAGACCAGCCTAGGCTACAAAAGTGAGCTCAAGGCCAGCCTGAACTGCATAGTGAGACCCTGTCTCAAAACGACAAAAAGAAAAAAAAAATGAAAGGTAGAAATTCATATTAACATTGGCATTTTTAATCTTATGGTAGGGCAATGCTGAGTAGCAGTCAATATGCTACAGATTAAAGCCGGACACAGTGGCCCATGCCTGTGACCCAAGCACTGGGGGCTAAGGAAAGAGGGTCGTGAGTCTGAGGCCAGCATGAGCTTCATAGTGAGACACTTTCTCAAAACCAATAATAAAACTAACTAACTGAATAACTGAACAAACATGCAAGGGCCGGTGAGATATCTCAGCGGTCTAAAGTTCCTGCTTAGGTGAGATTAGACAACCTCAGGGACCATGGCTAGATCCCTGGCACCACAGGCTGTGCCAGCTCCACCACCAGGGCAAGCTGAGCCAGCCAAAACAAATAAAGTTTAAAAAGTAAATAATTAAATTATAAAACAAACATGCTACAAGCTGAGAGGCCACAAAACAAAATAATATCATATTTTAGCAACTTTAAATACACATTTCCCTGCACAGGAGCTTCCTGTCCCCCATTTTTCTTTTGCACTGTACCTTACATATTATATGTCCAGCACTCAGGAGAACGGGGATAACATAAAAGCACTGGGCACAGGGAAGAAATAAGATGAGCAGTAGTAACAGTTGTCATTGTCTAGTTTTCATGACATCATCAATCTACAACAAAGTAGGATACATGTGAAAGGTGTACAGTTCTAGTTTTCAAAGCCATTATAGGTTATAAAGAGCCTTTGAGGGGCTGGCAAGATAGCTCAGTGGACTAAGTACTTGCTTAGGTGAGCTTAGGCAAGCACAGTTTGATCCCTGGCACCATATGCTGTGCTGACCCCACCTCCAGGGCAGGTTGAGCTGGCCAGGGCCCAGGCATAATGGCACAGGCCTACAATCCCAGTGCTGGGGAGGCTGAAAGCAGGAGGATCACCATGAGCCTGTGCTGCATGGTGAGTCCTGCAACAACCAGAGAGAGAAAGAGAGAGAGAGACAGAGAGAGAGAGAGAGAGAGAGAAAGAGAGAACCTGTGGTAGTCCTGAAGCTAAAATTTAGCCCATAATGCCTTAAAGAAGTTAGGTGCTCTCCTGATGCCTTTTACATAACTTTGGCTGACAAATCAGAAAAAGCAAGGTGATGCCAGGCTCAAAGCAAGACTGGCCTTGACGGGCAGGTGGCAATCACCCCAGGAGAACAAAGTCATTGTTATTGACCCACTCAAGCATTCAATGAGTGTGACAGGGCCAGGGAGATAGCTCAGTGGAGTAAGTGCTTGCCTGGCGAGCAGGAGATCCTCAGGAACTGTTCTTGGTACTGGAATACCACAGCGCAAAACACAAACAAAACCCCTCACCTTTGTAGTTCTAGAGCTTACATTCTAGTTGAGGGTGAAGTTGACTAATGACATAGGTATACTTTACATATCTATGGGATGAGCGTTAAGATCTACGGCAAAAAAAGCACAGCTGGGAGAGAAAGTGGTGGGGGAAGGGTCTGTAGTTTTGAGTCATACTGGTTTTAAGTGGTAGAGGAAGGCTTGAGACACTTTTATTTGAATAAATACCTGACAGAGGAGAAAGAAAACTTACCTGGCTCTCAGACGGAATGAACAGTAGGGGTTGACCTATGAGTCAAGAGGGTGGGAGGCCATGAGAGCAAGAGTGAAGGCAGGGAGACAGGGTTGGAGCCCTAGAGGTCACCATGGAGACCTTAGCTTTTCCGTGAGTGAGGTGGGAAGCCACTGGCTTCTGCACTGTGACTTGCTCGATCTGACCGTCATCTCTATGGGATCTGCTGGCTGCTGTGCAGTGATCGGAGTGAAGAGGACGCGGACTATGTGCACGACGTAAAACAGAGCTGAGGGCTGAGGGCATGTCACAATAGGCTTAGAGGAAGAAAGAGTGCAGAAATGAAGAAACGAAAACCGAGGACTAAGACCGTATCAGCACTAAGCAATGAAACACCAAAGGACAGATGCCGGTTAACTATCCTCTTGTCCTTTGCTAGCAGAAAAAAGCTTGAGACAATTTACGATGGAGGCAGAAGAGTCCAAATCAATGAAAGAAATCCAGCAGATGTGAAAAGTGTATGGAGGATTTAAAATTCACACCCTAGGAGCTGGGGGTGTAGCCCAGTGGCAGAATTCCCTAGGTTCATTCCCAGTGCTGCAAATAAAATAAAATAAAATAAAATAAACATAAAGCAAAATAAAAGGTCTGTAGGGCCGGCCTGATAGCTCAGCAGACTAAAGTGCCAGCTTTTGGCAGAGCACAGCAGCGAGGATTCAATGCCTGGTGTGCTATGTTGACTCCACCCCCACAACATGCTGAGCCAGTAATTGGGACTGGGTGTGGGGGTGCACACCTATAATCCCAGTGCCTTGGGAGGCTGAAAATAAGAGAATCACTGTGAGTCTGATCTACATGATGAGCCCCTCTATCCCCTGTCCTAAAAGTGTAATAAATAAATAAATAAATAAATAAATAAATAGCAAAATAAAAGAGCTGTACAGAAAATCTAAGAAGCAGAGGATGTATTCAAGATACAAGGTATAAGAATACTCCCAAGATGAAAATAGATCTGAAGTAGTAGACTTGATTTGCAAAATTTGATACAGAATTCTAAGTCCTACCTTAAGGTTTTAACTTCAAATAATATTCTCTAGATATCCAGGCAGATAAAAGGCCAGGCGTGGTGGCGCACACCTGTAATCCCAGCACTTGGAAGGCTGAGGCAGGAGGATCGGTGCGAGTTCGAGACCAGCATGGGCTACAAAAGTGAGCTCAAGGCCAGCCTAAACTGCATAGCAAGACCCTGTCTCAAAAAGACAAAAAAAAAAAAAAAACAAAAAACAGGCTATTGTCTACAAAAATAGATGAATGTATACTTCTTAACAGTAATGCTGGTATTTGGAAGACAGAGGCCATACCTGAAAGTCTCATTAGAAGGAAAGGGGTCATCTTTAATACCTGACAGATAGCCAAGACGGTGATCAGGTGTGACGGCAGTGCTGGGCACTGCCAGTGCAAAGGTTTTTGGGCAACACAACCCGGGCCCTTCCTAGGAAAGGCTGTAACATCCAGCCAATGAAGAGATGATGTCAAAACAAGCTCAGGAACTCAAACAGAGCAAAAGAACTAGTAGTGATTAGTGAAATCAATCACATAGGAAATTTATATCTGTTACTGAATTATGGTTAGAGGAAAGAATGAGAATATTTTGAATAAGAATAAGATGCAAAAAGCATTATAACTAACAACACCACAGGTCAGAGAAGAGAAGCGCCGAGGGGCTGCTCTCCTTTTTGCAGCAGAGAACAGCATGCAGGAGTGTGTCCTGAACTCTTAAGCTAAGCATCCTGCAGGAGCCGCCTCAGACCCCATCACCTTTACTTAGAGATCAGGCAAAATCTCTTCACTGCTTTTAGTTCCCGGTTCTTGTATCTTGCACTTGATAAGACCAAGTGTGTCACAAAGCAAATCTCTCTTCATGGTAATCATTATGCGTTGAAAACATCTACTAATAAAAAATGCTGAGAGAGAGAGAGAGAGAGAGAGAAGAAAAACTCCAGCATATCTTTACCTTTCTACAGATTAAATACAGATTCTTAGTGTAAGAGCCAAAATCATTTCTAAGTTATTTATATTTAGTATTTCCCTAGCTGCTTTCCTTCACTAATTGATAAATACAAACCACCACGATCCATTGGTTCTAAAGACAGTCACATAAGGTTTTACTTTGTCTTCTTACTAACGTAACCTGCACATTCATGAAATTATCAAGGAATTCTCATAAGACCCATTAATCACTGTAGCACCACTGCCCCGGCAGAAGGCTCTGCCTTGGGAGCTCTTGCCCAGCCCTACCCTTCTTGGCCCTCCCAACCCTGTGGTACTTGGAATTGACCCTAGGGTTTTGCACTGAACTACATCCCTACTCTTTTCTTTCCTTGTCTTATTCTCTTTTCTTCCTTTTTAACTTTGACATAGGGTTTTACTATGTTGCTAAGTTGCCCAGATTGGGCTTAAACTTCCCTTGCCCCCGGCTCAGCCTCCTAGAATTCTGGCATTGCAGGTGTGCACCACCATGCCCAGCTCTCTACTCTTCTTTTTTATCTGTTTATTTGTTGATACAGAGTCTCACTATGTAACTCAGGATGGCCTCAAAGTCATGGAGACCTTCCTACCTCAGCCTCCTGGGTGCTGGCATGATTACAGGCATACTCCAACACACACAGCCCCTCTACTCTTCTTTTGAAAAGGTATTGAGTTACGTCTCTTCCCCTTGGGTAGAGATGACTGGAATGTTAGCAGATAGTAGATTGCAGACAGACCTATACATTGATTAGCCAAGGACTTATAACTTATATCATCTTGAAAAAGATGAATTGGGCCAATTAAGTTCTCATTCCTGAGAATCTGAAATACATATATACATATAAATATATTTATATTTATATATTATACATAAATAATATATTTATGTTTATACATTATATGTAAATTATATATACACCATAGGCTGTGGTGGGACCCATATTAAAAGATAAAACAAGCCCAGATGCAGGGCAGGCATCATAGAGCCATGTGTGTACCAGTGCATGAAAGGCTGGCATGTGAGAAAAAACTCTGCAGGAGTGGAGGACGAGGTCATTCCCCAAACCTAGACTGCTGGTCCCAAGGCAGCTTAAAAAGAAAGAAATCTAAATTATCCCCATTTTATGCTTTTTTAAAAAGGGCTATAAATTTTGCCTGGATGCACTGATAACTTTCAACCACTCCTCCACGTTAGTCTACCAAGAACAACAGAAGGATACCCTCAAGGCCCAAACATGTTCATCAAACGTATTTTTTTCTCGAGAGGATCAATGATTAATTGGGCCACTTATTGTGCAAACATAGTAGAGCCTGCACACACAGTGAACTAACTGCTGCTTCTTCCTTTAAAATATGCAAATGAGCCTACTCGGGTAAACTCTGATATTGGGGCTCACAACTGCATCATAAACAAACATGACCTTAAATGTCTTTCTAGCTAGTATTATGATTTGGGGGGGGAACATGATTTGCGATGTTTATTGGGCCCTGCAGAAATGAGTCGTACTATAATGACATTCTGTTCTGCTTACATATGTACATGGGCTCTCTTTAAAAAAGAAAAACTTAATCAGTTATGTGTGGCTACAAGTCAGCTAACGATTGTGCTAGTGCTCTCTGACACATATGCCAGGTTGGCTACTGAAAGAGGCAAAGAAGATAGTTTCCATCCCTTCTTCCCTCTCACCATCCCTAGCAAGATGGAATGTAATCTGTCTAAGAATTGGATTTGTTGGGGTTTGAGGAAGATTAGAGGAAGCGCAGGAAGGGAAATATTTAGAATCTAACTTTTTGGTTTTGGAGTTGGATTTACAACATATTTTTTCCTTTCTGAATAATATATATTAAGCGCCCTGAGCATTTACCAGTATGCTTCATTGGCTATCAAATATGTGCACAGGAAAAAGTACCAAAGCCAGAAAAACAGCATTAAGCCACTGCATCCATGATCAGGCGTCAGATAAGCAATAGGGTAAGAAGAGAAAGACACGAGTGACTGTTAGCTCATTAATTATACTGATGAATTCTTCTGCTCATCTGAACATGCAAATCATTGTCTCTGTGGAACTGAAAGTGGTATCAACCTCTCAGTGAACTTACGTTGTAGTTGGAAAGCAGCACAAGTTACCCACACAAACAAAAAACAAGGGAGAAAGACTGGCAGTAGAAATACCGAGAGAAGTCCACAGAGGCAAAAGCAGGCATACTTGCTACTCACTCAGCAAGAGAGACACATGTGGGAAAGGTCCAAGTAGAATGTGATCCTCTCCAGCTAAAAGAGGAGCTGCAGAGAATCAGCTAGCCCCAATATCTTTTCACCAACATTTGCAACATATAGAAAATCAACCAGATCATTCTTAGTATTTTTTTTTTTAATAAAGCTAGCCAAGAAATGACCTGGAACTGGCCTGGTGACACACACCTATACCTGCAGTCAGGAAGTCATAGAAAGAGGATTTCAAGTTTATGGCCAGTCTATGCTACTTAGGAAGACCTTATCTGAAAATAAAATTTAAAAATGGCTGTGGAAATTGCTCATGGTAGAGTGTTTGTGCAGGGTCCATCATTCAATCACTTGTACTGTTAAAAAAAAAATGTACTGTATTGGAAGTAACTGCCTGCATCACTGTTAAGACTCTTGAAATTGAATCTTGACTTGCATTAGAGCAAATCAGCTAAAGTATTAATAAACAAAATTGACATCACATAGTAGTTCCAGCTAGGATAATATTAGACCACCTGATGACGTCAACAACTAGTTAGTTACCCATAAGTAGCCACTACTGCTGCCGGACTGCTGACTACCAAGTGATTATGGAATTTGTACCCTCTAGAGACACGTCTGGCCTGAAGAAAGGATGAGAGGTGAGATTATCCAACGACACACTAGAATCACATGACAGCACTTCAGGTAAAAGACTGATATGAAACACAACTGGGAATTGTCCCATTAGACCAGAATATTCTCGTGATGTCAAAACTGACCTTACACATTATCTGGTTCATGCTGATCAGAAAGCAGAAGGCATCGTTGGCAGTGGCCCCAGTCATTTGACCATTTTTACCCCAAAGGGTCCCATTCTGTGTCATGAGAATTCTCCCTTTTCACTTGGGCTGTGTGCAAGCCTTTGTGACCTGGGTCTTTCCTGGGTTCCATGAGCTGGAACATCTCTGAAGCTCTCTGTTGAATCTCACTCAGATGAGGAAAGGCTTCTGACAGCAAATGTACAAATCTTGTGGGCTACAGTGAGGCACTTACAGCAAAAATAAAGAAGCCGACTAACTAATGTCTCAGTAAAAACTCTACCTTCCTTTACACCACATGTTCGCAGGCCTCTAAGTTGTGGGGTGTAAGCAGTTTTGAAGATGAAAGATAAAGGATATAAATAGGCATGAATGTCCAAATGGACTTTTTCATTTCAGTGAAAACTAGTTACTCTTATCTTGAGGGGAATCTTTGATTTCATTTTAAATTGTGTTCAGTGTAAAAGTGAAAAATAGTGTAGCCATTCTAGAAAACAATTTATCAGCTCCTCTCAAAATTAATACAGAATGTCCTATGTCTCAACAATTCCACTTCTAGCTATATATACTCAAGAAAATGGAAAACATGTCCACACAAAATCTCGTGAAAAAGTGCTCATAGCAGCAGTACTCACAACAAGCAAAAATTAGAAACAATGCAAAGGAGTATCAGAAACAAAGCATAATAAATGCATACAGAAGAATATCATTTAGCCATAACAAAGAATGAGGTATTGATACGTGCCATGATATCAAAGAACCTTGAAAAGAAAGAAAAAAAAAAAAAGCCGGGCGTGGTGGCGCACGCCTGTAAACCCAGCACTTGGGAGGCTGAGGCAGGAGGATCGATGCAAGTTTGACAAAAGTGAGCTCAAGGCCAGCCTGAACTGCATAGTGAGACCACGTCTCAAAAGGCAAAAAAAAAAAAAAAAAAAAAAAAACCCTCTGTGGATTCTTTGACTCTATTTATATGAAATGTTTAATTCTATTTATATGAACTAGACAAGTGTGCAGTTAGACAGAACAGACCAATAACTACCAGAGGCTGGGAGACATGGTTAGTACAGTGAGATTCCCAATGGTACAAGGTTTCTTTTGGGGAAGGAGATTTTAAAAAATGCTCTGGCATCAATCGGTGGTGACAGCTGAACCACTTTGTAGGTATACTGAAAAATAATCATAGAATTGTAAAGAAAAAATGATGAAGTTGTAAAGTACATCTCAGTTAAAAACATAGGAAGGCCTTTTATTCACCAAGCGCTGGAGTATACACTGAAGAGACAGACTACTGACAGAACCGTCCTGCCAACAGGATGCTGACTGTGTGGTAGGAAGCGAAATTTGAACTGACTGGAGCAGCCAAGCACGAGGGGGCTCAGTGCGCATCTTGGGGTTGCCCAAAGCAGCCCCCGCAGCAGAGAGGCCAGGAAAGGCTTCACCAGCAAGTTTCTCCTAAGTGCAGCCTCAACCCAGCTAACATGATATCTGGTAATCACCCAGCCTTGTCCTCTGCAGTGCTCGCTAAAGGGGAGTGGACGGCTGGCATCTCGACCTAATCTCTCCTCTGACTGCTCAGCAGACCTTGAGAAAGCTATTTATTTCTCTAGGCCTCACTCTTCCTTGCCCCTACAAAAAACAGTTGTTTCGCTTTTCTATCATATCTGTGCTTTATCTCTATCCTTTAAAAAGACACCTAAAATTTTAATGATGGTACAGCGCCTTTAGAGGGCCTGACATATTTAAAATTGAAGATTCTATGAATTTGATTCTACAAAGGATTCCATGAATGCGTTATGGGCGTGCGGACCTGGAAAGCTGAGATGGCAGCTCAAACTCCGCTGGCCCCGTAGAGGCACAGGGGGCGCCACCAGCACTCAGGCTCCCCTGCCTTCCAGAGGCCCACCTTTATCTTATATTGCAGAAATGAAATCCTCTTCCTGCTGGTTGCCTTTCCAATGAGTAACGTGCAGTCTACACCAATCCCCTGCAACTGACTTGAACTTTATCCAGGGCTACAGTGGGCAGGTGGCTGATTGGTTAACAGGAATCTATAGTCATAGTCATGACAACTGAGTCCTGTGAAATAATTCTAAATCAAGGCTTTCTCTGAAGGTAGATACTTTAGGGAAGGTGCAATGTTTTTTTTTTTTTTTTTTAAGCCAGAATAACACCACCACCAAATGACACCCTTCAACCATTTACTGTCTGACTGTGAATAAGATTAGTTTTAAAAATACATATAATTAAAAAGAATCAGACATTGTAGCATATTTAACCACTCAAAGCAGTCATTTACACCTGATCTTAGCCAAAAAGTCATCAAAGGATTAACTGAGATGGAAACGTTTCCTATGGGAATAATTACCCATTCATGTTCCTGGGACTAAAATAAAACAAAGAAATAACCAACAACAATAAAAGAGCATGCAAACGAAACTAGGGCTGGCTCAGAAGTGGTGGAATTAAGTGAAAAGTCACATTTCTGTTTCCCTTTTACTCAAATTGTTGAGGTTTTTTCCTTTTATCCATATTTTGTGTGGATCTTAACAAGTTTCTAGTTCAAATCTCAAATTCTATTTTCTCCTTCCCTGGTCACTCTGCTCATCTTTTCTTCCTTCAGAAACTAATTGCCTTAGGTAATTATTGGCCTCTCACATATTTGGGTGGGAAGAAAAAAAAAGAGAGAAAATACTAAATAGGTACTAAAGATGGAGTATTTTCTCTTTGCCATGTTCTTTTAGAGCTCACATTGCACAGTAGAGGCGATATTATCCTCAGTTTATACTTGATAGAACTGGGGCTCTGGAGTGAGAACTTTGGGAAGTTAACACGATTATTGGTAACCAACATCCCCAGGGTGCACAACTAAAACGGGCAGAGCAGGGCTTTGAACCTGGCAGGGGGATCCAGCTCCCCAGCCCTGCCTCTGAAGCTACCATGCTATGCCGCTCATCTTGCCTTAGCAGCGCAGAGGCAGGACAGCTTTAACCTCACTGTATCCTAATGCAGCAATTTGCTTTCTGTAAACATTCATTTCTGTATCCTCAGACTCATATACTTGCAGTTCTTTTTCCACGCCAGGTACTGTAATGGAGTCAAGCACGGATATAGCTCCCTCCGCGGCTTCAGTGAGAAACTCTCAGTACAGCCAGAGAGAATGGCTGTGCACAGGGTGCTCTAACAAAGATAGGCTCGGGACGCCAGGGAGGCAAGTATCAGGTACAGAAAGAGAGCAGAACGAGGCTCCCCTTTGGGTGGGCGAGATGGCTTAGCTGTCTAAAGCGCCTGCTATGGCAAGCTTAGGCAACCACAGAGACCACGGTTCCATCCCCGGCAATGCACGCTGCACCAGCCCCACCCCCAGGGCAGTCTATATATCTATATAGATATAGATATATACGAACAAGACACCTCAGAGGGAGAACACTTAAGATGAATCTCACTGAGTGCCCAAGGATCATGAAAAAGTGCACCAGGCGCAGAACAGTGGCTCTAAAGAGAGGCCCAGCTTAAGAGAGTCCTGCAGGCATCTGTGACACGCAAAGCCCATGGCGGGTATTCAGGAGTTAACAGTTGGACATGACAGAAAGGCTGGGCTTGACCGGCAAGAGCTTGAGATCTTTGATTCTGGGAAAAATGTTTAATGGCATGAGAGCTTCAGGAAGTTAGAGAGATTATTGCTAACTATAAATCAAAGGGAAAAAATAAAGCCAATTAATGCTTTCTCAGATGGCTGACACCTCAGATCCCTCTCCATCTATGCCCTTCTGACTGAGAGGAAACTGACTGCCATACCATTTTCATCTGCAGCAGAATAGAAGGCAGAGCAAGGCTGCTCTGCGACAGGACCTCGACTCACTGGATGTGGCCCTGGTCCCCAGCATCTGGAGGGATAGGGGGTTGCAACCCGGTGCATCGCCTGGTGAACAGCAGATGCCTCTCACCGCTTCTTTACTCAGAACAGCCTCGTCAGTCTTTAGCCAGGAGCTTTAGCAGGGCTGGAGGATGAATGGACATCATTGCCAGTCTCTTGGGATATAATTTTTCACAGCCAGATTTATTTTTTCTTTCTTTCCTGTCCTTTTCATGTTTTGCGGTTTTGGGGATGGAACCCCTATGCACTGAGCTACATCCTAATCATGCTACCCCTGTTTTAGAGTTTTTATTTTGAGACAAGGTATCGCTGAGTAGCTAAGCTACCCAAGCTGGGCTTGAAGATGCAATGTCCCTACCTCCGCCTCTCCCAGAGTGCTGGAACTACAGCACGTGCCATCGTACCTGGAGAGTCTTCATACTTGAATCTAACACTGGTAAAAACTGAGGACCTTTTCTCCAATGCAGCTTCTCAGTACCTCCAGAGGTACTCTATGGAAAGCTCAAGGAAATCTTGGGGATCTGCTCTTCAAGTTTAAAACAACAAAGCCCCTTTAGCCTTTGCCCCACCATGCCATGACCTTGTCTGAGAACTTTTGACATTTATATCTGGGGGCTGTGGATGATGAGTGACAGAGAAGGGAGTAAGAAGGGGGCATTGTAAAGAAAAGCTAAGCAATAGTAATGCTATGGTTAATCTGAAAATAGGTTGGTACTGCTTTAAGAAACAATGTACACCCAAGGCTCAGCTACATGGGGTCTGAGTGAGTATCAGGGGTCTTGGGAGACCATCCAGGATGACAGTCCCCAGAGGTGTGCTAAGTGTATCAAGAAGGTTCCAGCAAGCACTTGGAGCAGGGAAGAATAGCCCTTCTGTCTTCAGGGCTTCAAGCTGCTTTTCCTAGGAGGGCAATGCCAAGTCTACTTTGGTGCCCAGTCTCCAATCCAGAACATTCTGCTTTGGGATCTGTCCTCAGCTGACTACATAATCACTGAACCCTCTCCAGATAGCCTTGGAGCTTTTGGTGACAGTGCCAGGCTCTTCTTGTTTGCTTGTTGAGAGGCAACTGCTCCAACTCTGCTTTCTTTTGTGCTAAGTCCAAAAGCTCAGAAGGACAGAATGAAATAAAGATTTGAAACATTTTGAGAGATTTGATTTTTTTTTTTTTTTTTTTTTTTTTTTGGCAGGACTGGAAAATAGCCTGATTTCCTACAGTGGGGTGAGGTGGTAAAAATCCCATACTGAGAACGGGTATTTGTGAACTAGAAGAAAGAAGTCCTTGCTCACTTTCCTGGCAGGGCAGCATATTTCATGAGTCTTCAGATTTGATTTTCTAGAAGATTCAGCAATGTCACTCACAACCTTTAGGGCTTCAGTGGCTCTCATGAATGACTGATCTTTAATTAACACCATGAACCAAGGGGGAAGGCAGACCTGGGTCTAAATCTAGCTCTGTTGTTCACTATGTATGCAACCCTATTAATTATGCATTCTTCAATTTTCTCTTCTCCAAAGCAAACATAAAGGTAGTACTCACTTTGTTGAGATACTGGGAGTAAATAAGGAAAGTTATGAGATGCTTGGAGTAATGTTTGTGACCCAGTAGGCCCCCAGAACATGACAGCTGGTCTCCTGAATCACTCGCAGAGGCTATTTTACGTCCACTGATACAGAGAGTTGTGTCTGCACATCCCAGCTTCTTACTGATTCCTTTCCAGTTCTTAAACAGAGAAAACAGTCCCTTTCTTCCTGACTTCCGAGGGTTGTTTTGAGCACAACAAAGGGCAGATACATGTGGGAACATTTTGAGAAGCGAGACAGCAAGGAGCACTGCCTAGCTCAAAGCCGGGCTGCACACCAGAACACAACAGGAAGCTGTAGCATCTTGAGGTCTTGCTGGCAGCTGTGGGAGGCCTCTGCCAAATATTCCCAAGCCTTCTGCCAGGAGCTGTTCTTGCACGCTCCGGGGCTTCGCTGAGTGCAGAAGGTGCGCTTCCCCCAAGCACCTGCCCTAAACAGGAAGCTCCAAGCACACACAGGGTGCTCTGGCAGCACAGAACCTAGGACCCTACTGCTTTGCGGCGGTGCAAGGCAGCAACCAAAATCATTTTTAGAAGCAAACTATTATTGTTGATATTATAAAAAATTGACTGGGTTGTTGCTGTCTCAGTTACTTTTCTCTCATTGCTGGGGCAAATACTCAACTCCTAAAATGAAGGAAGGGTTTATTTAGCTCACAGTTACTGGAGGTTTCAGTCCATCCTCAGTTGGCTCCAAGACAGAGAGGCACATAGCAGACAGCAGCCTTTCATGGTGGTGGCAAAGAGCAAGAGAGCAAAAGGGAGGAGTAGTGACAACAGTGGCTGCAGAGAAGCCTGTCTTCCTTAAGTTGTATTCAGGCTATCTGCTCCAGGCTGGGAGTAGTACTCACACCCACAGTCTCAGTGGATCGTGAGTTAATCACAAACTCCAGAAGTGCATCCCGTGACTACGTGAGGCTTTAGCAGGACACCTAGATACAAACCATAACACTTTTGCATACCAAAGAATCCAACTCTTTTATATGAATGCTCTTTAATCCTCCTATTCAATACCTGAGCAAACAGGATTCCTGCCAGATCCTGTACCTTCCTTTAAAAAAGTCTAAGTTCTTTTTTAGTACATAGGCCAACTGGAGTAGGCAGTGGGACATCCCAGACTCCTCCACACAGCTCTTTCCCATGATGATGTTTCTCTGCCCCTCTCCCAGGCTCTGTAGAGGCTGACCAGACGTCCTAAGGAGACCCAGAAGTCATGCCAGTGGCATTTGGGGGGGGGGGCAAAGAGATGGCTCAATTCCAAAGAGAAGCCTGGCAAGCAGTCATTTCTTCAGGCTGCTGTGATATTTCTCTCCCACAATTGACCTTCATATCTCCTTCTTGTTGTGGCTGTGGATGCCTTTCAGCACGGCCTTCTTGGCCTTCAAATCTTTTGCTTTGGCTTCAGCTTTGAGAGGGGCAGGGGCTTCCTTCTTTGCCTTTGGTGCCATCTTGGTTCCATGATTGACCAAGATTGGGTTACAGACACACAATTAAAAAAGGAAACAAATTTAAGGAAGGGTCTGCAGGGTGTTTAAGGTCTCACCACTAGATCAGACTCAAAGTGATCACCTGTTTATAGCCTCCCAAGAACTGAGATTACAGTCTCAGTTGCCATCTCAGTGACCAGTGGGGGCAGGGCTGGCACAGCAGGCCTGGAGATTGAACCCCAGGCGCCTGAGCTGGCTTGCAGGCACTTATTTTCATCGGCTGAGCTATTTGGCCCTCAGACGTGGGGATTTAGGGTGATTCAATTGTTCCTTTACACAAGGCCCCCAGTGACAATACATGCCCAGAGTCCCACAGGTGAGGCAGAGCTGCTCACAACAATCGTACAAGATGTGCATTTCTCTGCAAACTGTATGAACAGACAGGCTGACCTAGAGACACTTAACGCATTTGGTGAGCAGGAACACAAATGCTGCATCGCGCAGACTCAAAGCAAAACACTCTGCTAACCACCCCGGTGTGCTCATCTTTCTCCACTAAGATGCGGCGATCCCCATGGGGCTCCCCCGTTACTTTATCCAGAGCTCTTTGATTCTGTTCAGCCTCTTGTTCTCTGGTGATTGAACCTGCTGACCAGCTGTTGTCTCACCCACGCGCATTCAACTGCAGTTTACCTGGTTTCTCCTTGACTTCCTCCTTGCTCCTATTCAGACCTTATCTGTTTCAAGAGGGCTGTAGCTCATTCCAAAAGCCTCTGATCTGAGTCTCTTTTAGTAGAAGCACTCAGTAGACGCATCAGAGTCATTCAGCCTAAATTGTCAGCTCCAACAGAAATGGATGTACTTTGTTGTAAGTATTGATTTGTGGAACAAAATGATTTTTTTTTTCTCAATAAAGGATTTTAGGCACCCGGCAGATATAGAGCCAATGTCTGAGGAAGTGCTTTGAGCTGCTGTGTTGGAAAATCTCAGGTTAGCGAGGGGCTAGGATAGAAGTTCCTGTTTCTCTATTCCCATTCCCTGCTGCCCTGAAAGGGAAGAGCCTGGAACAGCAAAGTGGAAACTGCTACAAGGTGAAAGGGCCAAGACACTGTCACCATCGATCAGCATTAATCACTACTGGTCCCTGAGTTAGCACTACTCTGTATACCAGTCCCTCTGTGCCACTATAGGGCACCATATCACACTCATTAGGATGGCTAGACTCAAAAAGTTGGATAATAATAAGTGTTGGCGGAGATGTGAAGAAAATGGAATCCTTAATGCATTGTTGCTGAGACTGTAAGATGGGGCAGTTTCTTCAGCTAACAGGCTCAAAGTCCTTCAGAAGACTAACCGTGAAGTTAATGCAGAAATTCCACTTCTAGGTGGAATGGGATTCAAAGACAACTGAAAACATACTGTCACATAAACATTTGTGTTGAATGTGGCACTATTTGTAAGAGGCAAGATGTGGAAACACATTAAACATCCACCAGCTGATGAAGGGATGGGCCCAAGGTCATACATCCATCGATCCATGTTCAGGCTAGGAAGCCAGAATAAGGAATGAAGTACGGCTGGCTACACACTGTAACTCGGATGAACCTTGAAAACCCTGTGCTAAATGAAGAAGACCACTACAAAAGACTATTTTACAATTGCATTCCCATGAACTGTTTCTAATAGGGGAATCTACAGAACAGATTAGTTACTTAGATCTATAAAATAGATTAGTGATTTCTTAGGGCTAGGGGATGGGAAAAATTTGGAGCAAGAAGCTAAAGGGAACAGGGTTCCTTTTGGGATGATGAAACTATTCTAAAATTTAGTGCGGTGATGGTTACACATGCCATTGATCACACTAAAACAGATCAAACTGCATATTTACATGGGCAAATTAGATAGCTAATGGATGATATCTCAATAAAGCTGTCAAAAATCAACTGCAACAAAATGAGACACCTTAAAATGCATTTGCTCCCTTCTATCGCCTAAAGATATAACCAACACTGCTCTGCTCTCTTTGGCTATCCATGAGTTACAGGGTGGTTAGTATGCTCGTAGGCTCCTTTAGCTCAAGTCCACACATTTGCAGGACCTTGTGGAAAGCCTTCTGCCCCTGTGCTAATCCAGTCACTGACTTGGACAGGGCATGAGCAAGTAGGTAGACATCGTCACCACGAGTGCAGGCACATGGCAGCTTGAAAATCGGGAAACGGCCGCATGCAATCAATCACTCCAACCTCCCTCGGCTGACCATCCTCTTTCCCAAGCAGAAGGAGGAGTAACTGCATCTTAAGGAGCCTCAATGAAAAGAGAGCCTCCTGAAGTCCTTTCGCTTTTAAGGTATCTCACAAAAACAAGACCTTAGGCAACAGTACCTTTTCATTCATGAAAGAACAGCCTGTATTTGTTGAGATCTTTCTTTTCCATCACACTCGCTATTACTGACCATTGTTTGTACCAAGTTTGGAATGAGACACATTTGTTTTCGAGATCATAAAATCATAGCTAGAAATACCGTTGGAATTGAGTCCATAGCTGTCCTCACGTTACATTGTCTGTTTCTCCCACCATCACCCTTGTTAATTATATGCTAAGGACAGCGTTTCCTTTGAAGGACACGTTGCAGAAGAGTGGCTCAACCATACTTCTTATATCAATCACAAAACACAAAACCATGTCCAGGGTGAGTTCCTCTACTTACCCACAGGACCGTAGCTGTTAAACCCATGCTCAGATGGGCCCCAGACCTTGGGATAGAGGTACAACAAATGGGTGATGGTGGCACGTCTGTGAGCAGGGTAGGGTGACCCTGTCATGCTCACATTCTTAACAACCAGTCTCCTTCGGTTGGAGGCCCGGGTGCTGGTTCTCTCAGATGAGGTGACTTTGCTTTTCTCAGAGCTGCACAGCTTCCCCAGACACTTTAAGCCCAAGAAAGAAGGCATCTCGGCACTGAAAACAATGCGGTGAGGAATGCCGCCAGGAGCCCGAGACGCTGTGCTCGGGGACAGCCCTCTCCCAGCTCTTCCGGCTTCCTAGCACCTCTTTTTCAGACTGTCTAGCAAAGAAGATTAAGAGAGGAGATGTATTTAAAAGATTACCCTCGAGATCTTAGAGCTCCTCCATGTTCTCACTTAGGTGATTAGGTGTAAAAACAGCCACTACCAGGAACTCACAGCTGTGTTAGTCTAAGGCATGAACGTGTATTTGAAAATAAGATTAATGCTATATCTAGAGCAAGACCTAAAAGGATTGTTCTGCAAATATTCCCAGAATATCCACTCTCATCACACAAGAGTACCAAAAATATCTTAAGCATATAAACTCACACTGTATATAATCTAAAAATGTATATTAGAAAAAAAATTAAGATAATAATTTCACATTCTCTGGCACTTCAGATCTTGCAGCGGGGAGACTGCAATTAAAGTTTATCAGCTTCAAGTGAGAAATTCAGCTCTAGGCCTCAGTAAACAATCACTTCCTTTGCGTGTTCTGAAGAGAGAAACCCTCCCCCTAGTGCTAGGAAAATCCTTCTGCCTCATTCCATTAATCCAATGCTAATAATAGCCTTAAACTTGTTTCATGGCTCTTTTGCTATGCAGAATCCGTGGCTGAATCACTGGGTAGGGACAGAATGGCCAGGCAGGAAGATCCCCATCTTCACAGCTTTATGTGAGCAGTACCCTCGTGCATAGAGGACTAAGATACAAAGGACAACCTTGGCAACAAGCAATTACCTTTTGATATACACAGAAGGATGCTAAGTGTGATCTAGGACAGTCTACAATGACACAACAGCCACAAGTGAAGGCAAGCACCTGTCATCAGCCTATGAGGTCCTAACATAATCTTTTCATTAAAACTCATGCACATTTTCAATAGCATTTTCTACATTGAAAAGTCTTATAGAGAAACTAGTGTTTTCCAAGTATGTCTGAGATGCCAGGCGTGGTGGCGCACGCCTGTAATCCCAGCACTTGGGAGGCTGAGGCAGGAGGATCGGTGTGAGTTCAAGACCAGCCTGGGCTACAAAAGTGAGCTCAAGGCCAGCCTGAACTGTGCAGTGAGACCCTGTCTCAAAAAAAAAGAGAAAAACAAAAAAACAAACAAACAAACAAACAACAACAAAAAAGTATGTCTGAGAATCATCTATAAAACTTAAAACTGGGGGCACTAAGCGAGACCTTCACATGAAATTCTTTGTACGTGAAACTCAGGAACTTCCCATCCTAAAAGTCTTCGGATCAGGACCAGCATTATGTACATCCGCCTCTATTCTAGTCTTTAGGATGAACAAGGCAATCTTAGAGAAGCTGAAGAACTTTCTCAAGACAACCCAGAAAGCGTGGGAGGGAGCCAGTCTGCAGCTGTGACTGTTCTTGCCATAGCAGTCAGGCCCTTTCATAAAAGCCATGGCCAGGGAAGAGAGAATGGAGATTTTTTTTTTTTTTTTGTGCCATACCAGGGATTGAACTCAGGACCTTGAGCTTGCCAGGCAAGCACTATTCCACTGAGCTATCTCCCTGGCCCCTTACTTCTTTTGTTATTAGTTGCTAATCTTTAATGAGCAATTTGGCAACAGAATTCACGAACCAGAGAATCCAAATTTGCTAGACTTGCTCTAGCCCTGTGAGAGCGACAGGGAGCCAAAGAGCAAGATGGCAGGTGCTGAGAAGCCCTCCAGGCATGGCTGAAGCTGAGGATGTGGAAACATGGTAGCTGCTATTTTGGAAGTCACACCTCAAGATTTCAAACTAAAAATTTAGAAATTAGGCCCTTTAATTCCCCCATAAAATTCTTCTCATGTCTTTCTCAAAAACAGTTTAGGGGCCCGGCAGGATGGCTCAGTGGTCTAAAGCGCCTGCTTAGGAAAGCTTGGGCGGCTGCAGAGACTGCGGTTCAATCCCCGGCACCACATGCTGTGCCAGCCCTGCCCTTAGGGCAGCCTGAGCCAGCCATAAAAATAAATAAATAAACAAACAAAAGTTCTGAAACAACAACAATAATAATAATAATAATAATAAAAACAGTTTATAAGGCAGGTGAAACAAACTGTAAGGACACCATGCATTTTCTGAGAAGATTACAGATTCGTAGGTTTAGTTCAAGCAGCAATTGTTGGGCGGGAGTGGTACGGAGCTTGAGCTCAGTATTAGAGAGCTTGCTTGGCACATGTGAGGCCCTGTGTTGCAATCTGCTCCACCACAGCAGGCAGAGCAAAACAACTTACCTTCTGGGCAGCTATGAAATAAGAAAGAAAGAAAGAAAGGAAGGAAGGAAGGAAGAAAGAAAGAAAGAAAGAAAGAAAGAAAGAAAGTTTTCTTCAGTAACAGGGTTATATGAAAGAAGTCTGACACATTTTAAGAATTTTAGATGAGGGTGGAAGGCAGTTGAAGTGTGGAACAGAGTGAAGGCTGACGGTAGCAACAGATGTTTCCTCACCTTTAAGGAAAACCAAGCCAGGCACAGAGGCACAGGCCTGTAACTCCAGCTATCTGGGGTGCCAAGGCAGAAGGATCACAAGTTCAAGACCAGTATGATCAATTTAGAGACACTTTTGTCTCAAAATAAAACAAAATAATATTGGGCTGGGAATGTAGCTCAGTTGCACAGCACCTGCCTAGCTAGAATAAGAGCCTGAATTTGATTCTCGCTATAAATAGATAGATAAGTAAATAAATAAATAGCCATGGTAAACGGCTTGTCAATTATGCTGAAGTTTCGGTTCAATCTCCAGAACCACAAAAAAGGAAAGAAAGAAAGAAAGAAAGAAAGAAAGAAAGAAAGAAAGAAAGAAAGAAAGAAAGAAAGAAAGAGAAAGAAAGAAAGAAAGAGAAAGAAAGAAAGAAAGAAAGAAAGAAAGAAAGAAAGAAAGAAAGAAAGAAAGAAAGAAAGAAACAACCCAACTACACACAAATGTGAGGGGGCTAACTCTTTTTTTGGGCAGTGGCTCAGACCCTGCCTGCTTGGTGCCAGCAGCAACCAATGTTTGTACAAGTAAGCCCCACACTCCAGCTACCCAGTGTTTCTAACTCCACCTCATCCACACAGGTCAGAGGTGACATCCAGCAGAGGCCAAACCTCCAGTCTTAAAAATGTAGTTTCGGTAGGATCTTGCCAACAGCAACCTCTTCCCTCAAGAGAGCCCAGGCTTGGAAAGAGCCTACAGAAGCATCAGTACATCCAGTTCTTTCCCGGCTGCATCCACACCAGCTGCCTGCCACTGTCCATGTGAAATGACAGTCATAGCAGTGCTGAAGGAGTCCAGGGGCCTTGTAAGCTTATACGGTTATGTGACAAAGTAGCACAGTGCTCTGTAGCGCAGAGCTGACAGTGATTCCAAGACTTGGCTGGCCATGGAATCTAACCAGCTAAGAAACTCTTAACTCTGCTAAAAACAATTCTGGTGCACTGTAAGAAGCTCTTCCGTTACGCAAAAAAACTACAGAAAGGAACTATGAGTAGCCACCTTTACCACAGCTTCTGGCACTGAGAGGCCTGCAGTGCGCCACTTCTGCACACTTTGGGGCTCCATAAGTGTCTGATGCAATGAACCCCAACCTATGGCCAGGCATTTAAAGGCTGCATCGGGCTCAGGGAATAGATGCCATAAATAAATAAATACTGCTTTTTGTCCATTATAGCTCCATTCACTCTGCAAATCCCTTGAAAAACAAACAAACAAACAAAAAAACCCTCTGACTTCTCTTTCATTTTAGTCTACATAATAACTTAGGTCTTTTTTCCAGGCTATTGCCCCCTATCCCCTTAAATCATCTGCTATGATCTACCTGGTTCTTGCTAAAAAAAAAAATCACCATGAAAATCACCACCTGTGATAACTACACATGATTATAGGAATTGGTTTCTGAAGGAAACCACCCAGAGTTCGTCTAGGGTTTCACCCGTGGCAAGGGGATCCATGGCTTTTTGAGCGTACAGAAGTTCAAAGCCTCCTCAAACACCCGCAGCTGTTCATCACCAGGACAATCTTTACTGCTGAGTAGAGGAAGCAGAGAACTGGCGCGTTTTTAAAGTTGAGAGGTCCAAGAAAGAGGTGGCATCAGACTCCCCCCTGCCTGTGCCCCAGCCACCAGGAGCTTCTCTGCCTGCAGCAATGGCACCTGTCCCTTTCCACCAGGCAGCCACACAGTTAGTCCTTCTGCTCATCTGTCCCATCAACCCCAGGTCCCTCCTCTGCAAAGGACCCGGCTAAGGATCTTACCCATGCCTCCAAAGCAAGCCGTGATTTTCTGTGCATAGCGGCACAGGCTCCCATCTGGGCAGTGCTCCTCCGCAAGGCCTGCTTCGTCCATCACCGTAAGCAGCTGCCTTTCTTCCCAGAACACCACACACCCAAGATCTGCTCAGAATGGAACACGCAGCCAGGCCCCCTCTTCCATATCATTTTCATTAATAATTCAGTTACTACATCAAATCTGCTGAGCATTCAAGATTGAGAGCACCAAGGCACTCTGAGGACTGAAGCATAATTAGTTTAACAGACATCAAGTGTCTCAAATTACTCTCGGACAACATTCTCCATAGGCAAGATTTCCAACTGGCAGCGGGAGGCGAGCTTGGAAGGCTTTCAGGGAAGCAGCCGTAGGCAGGATGGGCTGCAGTGGGGTCACAGGCATCCTCTGAGCACAAAGTCTGCATGTTCCAGAAGGCTCCCCCAAGAATCTGTCCCACAGTCAGAGCACCACGCTGCCGCCTACAGCTCTCAACTCCTAGGCTAGGGCCTCCATCAGCTGAACACCTTTTTCATGTGATGGAAACAGCTTCTATTTTCTAATCCTTATTTCTTTTTTCTTTGGTAGGACTGGGGTTCGAACTCACGACCTTGTACTTGCCAGGCAGGCACTTGTGCCACAGAGCTATCTTCCCAGCCCCTCTAACCTTTATTTCAATGGTCCTCTTTACCGGAAATTCCTCAGTCTCCTTCTTATCAGCATTCTCCATGTATGTTCAGAACTGCAGGTCAAATGTTATCTTTTCCTCCAAGGTTTCCAGGGCTGCTCCAGCCAGAACCACTTTCTTCCTTCTTTCTCCCCAGACGGCAGCTCTGCCATGGTATGGAGCACATCCTGCCTCATAACAAGGCCATCTGTAGACTAAGTTATTTCTCCTGCCAGCTCCTAGGCTTCTGGGGGACAACAGTCATATTCTTGACACCCTGTTTCCCTCACACAGATCTCTACACATCCTGGGCATTCACCACCTTTTAGAGTGTGACAATTCCCCATCGGAAGTCATTGTGAATGAGAGTAACCAGGACTTGAATCAAAGTGTGTGTGTACTACGAAAGACAAAATATACAGCGACCATCATTATCTGTCTTCCTAAGAAAGGAAAATGTGCCCATTCTAGGCCATGTTGTCTGAACTCTTACACTGCCACATATACAGCTGTGAGCTCCTAGACAGAGCTTAGCTAAGTGCCATTGAACTGGAAGGTACCAAGTGTCAGGTGCCAGCCCAGCTGTGACCATAGCCAGCTGCGCTGGTGTCTGGTAATTAGGAGACAGGTTGTCCTTGCAAGCTGGATAAATAGCTGAGTGTAGAACCAGAAATCCCAGTGTCAGCACTCTCTGCACATCCTCTGACAAGGTGCTGACCCGGAGCAGGTGTGTGGTGCTTGTCTGCTCCAGCTTCCCCTTCACAGCCCTCCCAGGAGGGAAAATGCAGAGGACAGCGCTTGCCATGGCACAGTTTGGAGTGTTTACGATTTATCTCTGTCGACTCTGAAAGCTCCAACTCATTCTGGAGACCCTCATATGCACTGAGAATTTACTAGAAAATGTCCACTAGCCTGGACAATCGCGTCCCTGGCTGTGCTGTGAGCAGAGCCTATTGCTTCCAGTTCATTCGCTTGAGATCCTTCACCTCTGGTTTTAAACTCTGACTCCACAGAACTCCCACAGTTATGGTCACAAGAAATCCATAAGGAGGATAAGGAGTAGAGCAGGAGACCCAGCTTAAGTCAGGACTGAGCTTTCCCCCATCCTTTTGTCCATAAAGCGACTTTATCCTACAAACATACAATATGACAGACCACGTGGGTGTGGCCTCATTGAAGAAGAAGTGTGGCCCTCACTTCGATTAGCAGAAGATCAGGTGTGGACACATCTAAGGTGCCACTTGGCAAACTGTCACCCTTGTGAGTAGTTACAGCAATAAAAAGGTGAGTAGTTACAGCAATAAAGAGTTGGCTTAGGGTTTTGGGATACAGTCCCTATTAATTTTTGACCTTAAGAAAATACTTCAGAACATAGAAGTAATTTAGGTTTCACAACCTACATGATCAGCTTTATATATTTCTCTTACACTCACAACCATGACATGCACACAAAAAAGGCTTTTGCCCTCAAAGGAGTGGGCAGGGGTGTGCGAGGTGCCTGCTCTTGAGTTTCCTACTCTGATTGTATGAAAGCACATGAAAAGAAAAGATGAAGTCGGCTTGGGGCTGGTGAGATTACGGAGAACATGCTGTTCTGACTGGGACTGCAGGCTAATTTTACCAAGAGATTCAGGGAGGTTAGAGGAGGACAGAATGAACCTTTCAAAGAGAAGATGTTCCCAAAGAAATCTTTATTCAGATCACACACGATGGAGGGGAGGGCGGTCAGGCGATGTGGAAGAGCTCTCAGGCAGAAGAACCTATCCATCCACAAGTAAACAGCTCTTGTCAGAGAGACGGCTCGGCCTTACCTTTGTGCAGACACAAAGCACGCCTTCAAAAAAGCGTGCTCGCTTTCCTGAGAGAGCACCAGAATTCCGGGAAAACTGCTGGCCCATGCCCACTAGTGTATTTCACTCTGATTTATTATTCACAGCCTTTTTTTGTTTTTGCCGAAGTCCTTTAAAACCACAAATTTGTTAATCACGGCAGCAGTTGCAGAAGCCCAGAAGTGCCCTCAGCACCACACCTCTGCCGTCACAGACTGAGGAACTGAGACCCTGGAGGCAATGGTTCCCTCTCAACTCAACCCACTGTTGGAATCAGATGTTTGAAAGGAACCTCAACTCCCCCTGGCTCATCCCAGGCCTTAATATGAATAAAAGATGCCTCTGGCTATTTTGAAGTTCGCAGCTGCAGAAGGTTTTAGAGCACAGTGTCTTAAATACAGCTACAAATGGGCAATATTTTTTTTTTTTCTAACAATGGAGAACTTTCCACAGTCTGAGCTGATATAGTGACCTTTCTTCTTCATTCTCTATCTGAGAGGGACAACTTATTGGATACAAAAATGGCAGTGCCTGATATGAAAATGCTTTCAGGCAGAATCATTGTCCAGGCATCCTCTGACCTATTGTTTGCCAAAACAGAGCATGCAGTAACTATAAGACAATCTCCTGAACTGAGAGAGGAAGATTCTACATAGAAACATGGAATAAAATTACATATATGACTACGGAAAGTTTTAAATATACATGTATATTTTCTTTGTTTTACTTTCTTTTTAATTTTTTGACCAATTTTGCAAGCTTATATCTGGTAACATGAATAATTATTTTGAAGAAAACAATATACAATATAATAACCATTGTTGAATTCCTATCATCTTGTTTAGTGAAATTCTATATCATTTCTATTTTTTACTTATTATTTTTTAAGTTTTATTAATTTTAATGAGAAATAACAATGAGAAAGTTTCAAAACAGTTCAGTAGGACTGTTACAATAATATATATGTTTTAGAATGCATCTACTATATAGTAAAAGTATTATTCATCACAAAATAATATTTATGCATTTTTTTTTTTTGTCTTTTTACTACAAGGAAAATAAAATCAAGAGTTCAGAGAACTGGAGTTATACTGTTAAAGTGAAGCACACAGAAGCAAATAAGGGGCCATGGATATAGCGCAGTGGTCTAAGTGCCTGTCTAGGCAAGAGCAAAGACCCAGGTTTGATCCCTGGTCCCACATACTATGCTGGCCCCACGCCCAGATCCCACCCCCAGGCACGCTGAGCCCGCCACCAAGATTGGACACGGTGGTGCACACCTGTAATCCCAGCACTGGGGAAGCTGAAACAGGAGGATCACTATGAGTCTGAGCTGCATAGTGAGACCCTGTACCAAATACAGAAAGTTAAAAAAAAAAGAAACAAATATGCAATCAATAAACCAGAGGGAAGTAGACATTTTTATCAAGCAACAGATGAAGCCAGATTTTGAAGTAAAAGACAGCTACAATGCAACCAGTAAATTCATAGGCTTTAGTCTAGACTAAAAAACCTAGTGCAGATTCTGACTTTGTTGTTCTTTCTGGGCAAATCTGCATCAGTTCTTTATTTCTCCACCCTCGGTCACCTTGGTCATCTGCACAATGCATAGAATAATGGTGTCTCCCTACAAATCTACTAAAACCTTGGATATATCTAGATGCATAGGAGGTAGTCCATCAATGGTAATTCAGAAGTCACAAATGAAAATACCCATGGGACTTAAAGCATGAATTTATTTTAAATAGAAACATTAGTCTGGTCCTAAAATAATTGTGACTGGCAGAATATATGGAAAGCAAATTATATTTTAAATGTACACAAGAAAGAATCATGATAGCTGTCTAGGTGATTACTGCTGGTTTATAATTCAAGCCAGGTACTTGCTTCCAGATGTTCAGATTTTATGTGAATGGCCCAAGTTCCAAACATTTGAAACTAATTAATAAAAACAAAGCAAAAGTCACATCTCTACCTCCCAACCAAACCAAACCAAACCAAAACGTATTTCCAGGCCTTCCATGGCCTTCAGGCTATCAGTGTAGAATTCTACGTGTTAGTTACAATGAAACTTGTGCTATAAATCATTACACTCCCACCCACAAAGCTTAAACTAAACAGCTATGACTTGTGGAAGAATCATTGTATTGTACTACTGGAGGAAATACTGTAGTTTTTGTAAAAAGATTCCCACCCTCTTTTTTTCTAAAATCAGATTTTAACCTGTTATGAACTACAGAAAAAATGGCCCTGCCTATTGTTGCCAAGTGACAGAATTATAGGCTACTAGCAGCGCTGCCAAACCTCCCATCACCTTCTCCTTTCTAGTCAGGAACACAAGAGCATGTTCTGTCCTTTTTTCCATTATTCTGCTTATAGTTGCCCATGTAATCTTCCCCCTTTAATCACTCGTAGAATGCTAGTGTATGTTTTACTCAGCATTTTCCTCCTTGAGTTGATGTTTTATTTCTTTTATGAAGATGCAATGTACACGTACATTTTGAGTGTATAATTTGATGCAGCGTACCAAATGCATTCACCGCCATAGCCCCCATCTCTGCCCAGGTGCAGAACTCCTCCAGAACACCCTGTTGCTGCCTCCAGTCCATCCCTACACCTGCACTGGAGATAACTGCCCCTCTACGCCCTCTTTTTGTACATTCCAAACCTTCTATACATAGCAATATCAAATCCAATGCAGTCTTGTCCCCAGCTTTCTGTGTTCAGCATGCTCTTCAGATTTGTTCATATTGCTTCACTAGGTTTTAGCCCTAAAACTTAGCCCAGTGTGCCGACCCAAGCTTTTCTGCAGCAACATGGTGTTATCCACCCACACTAAGTACCCCTTCTGTGCACTCTGGAAATGAAACAAAATGCAATGCCTTTGTGGTCTCGCAGCATGCCAGTGGTACCATGGCGCTGACAGAGGCAGGCTAGGTCTGGCGGCCTTCCTGGTGGGCAGTATTTGGGGATAGGCAGACTTTAGAATGGGCAGACCTTAAGGCAGCACATTCACTGCAAGTGAAAATACAGCTTCTAAAAGGAAACTGGAAAGGGTAACACAGGCGATGGCACATCCGCCTTCGGGAGGTGGAAGAGAAGAGAGCTGGGAGTGCAGGGTCAGGTAGGAAGGGAGACGAAAAGCTTGAAGACCACGGGACAGGTGGAATGGGGTGGTCATCACTGCAGGGGGAAGACAGAGGTCTAAGATCTCACCACAAATACCCGACACCTCCCTGGGTCATGCCTTTCTGACAGGGATTCATATATTCACTGAGGGCGGACACAGTGGATAGGAGGTGGCCCCAAGGGACAAATAGCTGGAATAAAAGGATGCAAATGCTCAGTAAGGAGGACGTGAATCTTTATTGTAAAGTGTGATAAAAATATCATAAGGAAGAATGCATTTTTGTGAAAAGATAAGCTAATTTCAGAGACAAATAATTCTGCCTTTAAGATGAGATCCATGGAATGGGCCCAGCCAGCAATGGCATCTCCTACTCTGGGTCTCTGGGGAGAAGCACAAAAAAGGTACAGATCTCGTGGTGTCTGTCCACCCAGAGGTGGGGGCTGCAGCCACTGGGTGGACCGAGGAGAAGTCACTGACGTGAACCTCTTGGAGCACAGGCGCTCTGCCTGTTCTGTGTCAGCCTCAGGGGAGGGGCTTCGAAATATCTGTCAACTCTGTAAGTTTAAAAGAATACTTCAGGTAGGTTATTTGTGTGTGTGTGTGTGTGTGTGTGTGTGTGTGTGTTTTATGTTAGTACCAAGAATTGAATTGGGACTTGCACTTGCTAGGCAGGTACTTCAGCCACTGAACTAAATCCCAGGTAAGTTATTTTGAGAAATATATTACCATTGCCCAGTGAGCTTCACAATGTCTCAGATTGACCCTCTGTGCGTAAACACTGGAGCCCCACAACTGACCACGTTAATTAAATGATCCCACTAAGCAGTACTTCTTAGCATTCCAACTAAAACCGTTGCTATTTTCTTGAGTAACATGACCAGTAACATGGCAGAATGTCATTACATGCCCTATGAAGAGAGGGAAAGAAACAGTTAAGAAAGAATTCCACTCTCAGAAGACAAGACGTCCGTTCACTGTTGGGTATTGCAGACAATTTGACAGTGTAATAATTCAACTCACTTTAAAGGATGTAGATTTGTGGAAAGCAGACCTTGACATACTGGATTCTGGAAAGAGTCCTCTCAGAATCCACCTCATTGTTGTCAATGTGCGCCCAGCATAAAAGCGGGCATAGAATAATCCACGTGAGGCTGAGACCATGCTTGCCGAGAAGTCCATCCAACCAGCATTTTCCCCGCATGTCTTTGTGTGTGGGCCTGCAACAGCTACATAGCAGATGAACAACGGTTTGCTTTTCATCTTCTGGTGGAAACCAGTGTGCTATCTTTAAAGGCTCCCAATAAGTGAGTTCTTAAGACAAAGTGGACAAAAATAGCCTGCACCAGGATGAGGTGGGAGATGGATAACTTCAATAAATAGGACAGATGGATTGTGTGTGTGTGTGTGTGTGTGTGTGTGTGTGTGTGTGTGTGTTTCTGGGGTTCTTTCATGTGTTTACTTTTCAGGAGGAGAAAAATGCCTTGGCACAATTAATTTCTAAACTCACAGTGGCATATGGAGCCATATGGGAGAAAAGCCAGCCTCGAAATAGAAAATGGAGCAAATGGAAATGCCTAAAAATATACAGGGCGAGGAAAAGAGCTTTGAAGAATAAAAATCATAAATACTTTAAGAGATCATGATGTTAAAAGCTACGTGTGGTGGCGTAGATTTGTAACACCAGTGCTGGGAGGATCTGCTTGAGTTTGAGGACAGCCTGGGCTACGCAGTGAATTCAAAGCTAGCCTGCACTACAGAGTAAGGCCTCTGGGAGGTTGAGGAGGGAGAGAGACAGGAGGGGAGGGGAGGGGAGAGAGAGAGAGAGAGAGAGAGATGGAGAGGGGAGAGAGAGGGAGAGAGGGAGAAGGAATCATGTCAGAGTTTAAGAAAACACTATAATGCCTGAAGAACCACAGAATCTACTAAGCAGAAAGAGTCTGACCAATATAGGCTGAAGAACACAGGCCCAGGACACAGAACTTCTGACCAGCCCCACCCCTGCCCCTCCCTAAATGCTGTCTGGGCTCCTCTTATGGTCTACCCACCCAGCGAGTCTTCTCTGCTTAATGTATTTGGCACAGGGTCTCACTACACAGCTCAGACTCACAGTGATCCTCCTGTTTTCAGCATCCCCTGCACAGCAATTATAGGTACGTGCCATCACTGGTCTTAGGAAGCTTGCTTTCCCCACAATTTGTTTCAGCCCTAACACTTCAAATCTGGTTTGCAACCCCCTCAAATTGCATCAAATATCAGCTCATTGTCATTCTTTCCACTTTTATTTTTCTGGTATAGACAAATATGCATTCATTAAAGACAATTTGGAAAACACTGAAAAGCACAGAGAAATGGATAGAAATGTCCTCCCATCCAGAAACCAGTCATCCTTTGTTTTCTTTCTTCTTTTCTTCTTTCTCTTTCTTTCTTTCTTTCTCTCTCTCTCTTTCTTTCTCTTTCCTTCTCTTTCTTTCTTTCTTTCTTTTCTTCCTTTCTTTCTTCTTTTTTTCTTTTGGTGGTGGCACTGGAGATTAAATTTAAGGTTTTTCACATGCTAGGACTTTGTAACTGAGTGGTATCATTAGCCCTTCTTACTTTTTATTTTGGGAGACTGTCTAATTTGCCAGCTATACAGCACAATTAATTTGCATATGCATACAACCAGGTAACTACCTCTCCAGTCAAGATCTAGAACACAGCTAACAGGCCAGACGGTGTGTTCTCAGTCCTTCTCAGGCTCCATGGTGTCTCTGTTCCCCAGGTAACTACTATTCGGACTTGCCATCGGGCAGCTTTACTAGTGTTTGAACTTCAAAGCTGCTTCATACAAGAGGCACTCCGCTATGTCTGACTCCATGTATTCAACGCTATGCCATTAAATCCACATTGTGCATGTTGTATGTTTGCATACTATTCTCATGATGGTCAGGTAGGCTACCAATTGAGTTGACTCAGGCACTTTCCAGGGTCAAGTGGAACACTTCTCTGTGTGCATGGGTGTAGCATGGAGATATACCCTTTGAGTCTATATCTGCTCTCCTGCCCCTTCCTCTCTGGCTCTATTCCGCTCTGCTTCCCCACTGCTATGAACCAGGCATCTTTGTGTTACCATGCACTTCCGCCATCTTGCTTTGTGCCTGGGCACCAACTCACCATGGACTGAATACCTTCACATTGTCAGTCAAATTAAACTTCTTCATATTGTGGATATTGGGTATGGTGTCTCAGTACAAGGAAATGGCTAATACAACTCCATAGAAGGAATGCACCATAATTAATGCACCCATTTTTTCTCTCTCTCACTCTCTCTCTCTCATCTTTGTCTTCGTCTTCGTCTTCTTGCAGTGCTGGGGATCGAGCTCAGGACCTTGCACTTGCCAGGTAGGCACTTATGCCACCGAGCTATCTTCCCGGCCTGATGCATCATTTTAGTTTTTTCAGCGTGGAGCCCTTAAGATAAAGCTGTTAGGACAATATTACTGTACATGCCCCTGTTATGGTTTGTGTCTAGTTGTCCTCACAAAGTGTCGTGCAGTTCTGGGGCAGGTTGTGGAGTTTGTGATTGATTACTGTGGGTATTGATGCTGCAGGTGCCCTGGGGCAGGCAATTTGCATCACACTATAAGGACAGGAGAGAGGGGAGCTGGCTGAGCTGAGGCCCCTCCCTCTGCTTTCCACTCTGTGCCACAGCTGTGGAAAGCTGCTCTCTGCCATGTGCCACTCTTCCTCAAAGCCAGCCAAGTATAGACTGAAACCTCCGGTAACTGTGAGCTAAATAAGCCTTTCCTCCCTTCATTTTGCAGGTCAGGTATTTGTCCCAGCAATGAGAAAACAGTAACTGAGATAGTCCCTCAATGTACATTGATACCATAGATATATGGGACACCCATTTGCACACACACACAGATATACAGATAGATGTATCGTATATGTATTTTGCCTTTTGATGACATTGTCAAACCCTTTTCCAAAGTCCCTTATTCAATTTATATCACTGTCCGTGTGGCTTTCTAGCTCTCCCATGTCTTTGCCAGCACTTAGTGTTGCAGTTATTTTACATTTCTATGCATTTTGATGGATGTACAGTTTGTATTGTGCTGCTGCCTAGTGAGAGGAAGGCTTTTGTCCTCTGCATTCTGGTCATCCCGAGTGTCCTCCTCTGTGAGGACACAGACACAAAGCGCAGCCCACTCTCACTGCTGAGTTAAGGTCCCGGCACAGAAGCCGGCGCAGGGCTGCTCAGCGAACAGCAGTCAGACGAGTGAGACACAGCCGGGCCCTTCACGCCCCCTGCCTGGGTGTATTTTGTTATTCAGTGGGACTGGGAGGGAGAATAGGAAATTCCTGAGAAAAATGCTTTTAGAAAACATTGAGCAGAATCAAGACTCTTTTCCCCAAAGTCTTTTTCCTCCCCCACTTTCTGACAAGCACACTCTGAATTCTTCTGTATTGGGATTTAATCAGCAGAAATCTATCACACTATAGGCTATTAGCTACCAGCCGACTAGAGTTGAAACTGTACAAGTATGAGAGATTTCCAGCAGGAAAAAACAATTTCTAGCCGCACTCCAGGCTTTATTCTAACACCATATATGGAAAAGAAACATGGGTGGGTTGCCCAGGAAAGGTCCAAGTTACACACTAGTGAGACAGAAAAATACCCACTTACCCACCTGCATGCTGTGTGTTTTTTGCTAGTGGTTAAAAATAAAACATTTGTTGTCATTTCTTTAGCTCTTTTACTTGAATCTAGGTCAAATAAAGATCTAGAAATGGCCTAAAATCCAGCTTTTTTAATTAGGTATTTCTTTCATTGTATTTCTTAATCCTTTTTTAAAAATTCTCTAGATAAGTAAAACCATTAACGTTCCTGGTAAACATGTTTTCAAACAGGCTTTTTGAGAGCAGAGGCGCCATGCAGCAAGCTACACTGCTGGACATAAGAGTTTTCAACCCTGTTTTCATTGTTACTGGAACCACATTAACCTGTGATTGAATCAATCACAGAAGAACCTCAAAATCTTTTATTAACTTCATTTTTAAAATGTATCTTGCTAAGCAAAATTAACCTCTATTGCCTTTGAAATCACTGTTCTTACTTCAAAAAACAGTCTTTCATAGCTGTCCATTTCTTATTTTTTTAATAGTCGAGGCCAGGTGACAGGTGACATCTGCCACTTGTTTTTATAAATGAAGTCCTACTAAAACCAACCTATGTTCTTTCATCTATGCATCTCTTGGGGCTCTTTTGTACCATAATCCAACAGAGATCATTTGGTTCACAAAGGCTAAAATAGTCACTCTCTTCCCATTTAGAGAAGAAGTCTGCCTTCGGCTACTCACAGGGAGCATCCAAACCTTACATTTCCTAGATTTTGTTCCGCATGCCTTCTGTACACTGATTGCATCTATATACCATGCCTTACATTTTGTTAGAAAGATCCAAAGAGTCAGAAGTGTCATCTTCTTCCCATTTCAGATATAAAAATGTAGCCTCTCAGGTTAACAGGGCAGGGAACTCTGCTTTTGTTGATCAGTGCTCGTGCGAGCACTGCTGCCGCCACACAGCAGGTCTGGTAGATTGCACGGGGGACACTAATTGGTCACCCCTCCTTATATTCACATTGCTTGCCATAAAACTGTCACACACTTACTTAGGGGATGTTCTGGACTGGATGATTTTCTCTAGGCCGTAGAAAAGGGGAAAAGGGACAGTGCATGGGCTCCTGGTCACGTGTGTATCTGCACATGCTCTTGCCCTTAGGCCTCCCAAGGACAAGGCCATGGCTAGAGTAGCCATATGGTCCAAAGGGACCATGACAGAGGCACACAGCAGTGCTGTTGCCAAACCTGTGACCAAACTGTTCTCTTTGGCTGCTTATAGCAGCCGACCCCAGGCAAACCTGAATATTCACAGAATGATGAGAAATTATTTTTGCTGTAAGTTACTGAATTGGGGGATGGTTAGCAAAGCTGCCACAGCTAGCCAATGCAAAGATGCCTTGTCTGAAAATATTTCCATTGATACTTACATTTCCTTGGAGCCTTAAATGCAAAAATAAAGTTGCAATATTATTCAGTGAATTTTTCTTCAAAATGGGACTATACTATCATAGGTACATAAGTGCTCTTTGTTAGCCAAATATCAATAGAAATCAAATCATAAGAATTTAGCAAGGGGCTGGAGAGATAGCTCAGCAGACTAAGAGCCTGTTTAGGCAAGTGCAAAGACCAGGTTCAATCCCTGATACTGCATGCCGTGGGGCCCCACCCCCTGGGCATGCTCAGCCAGCCATCAAGTGCAGGCATGGTGGTGCATGTAATCCCAGCTCTTGGGAGGCTGAAAACAGGATGATCACTATGAGTCTGAGCTGCATACCAAATACATTAAAAAAAAAAAAAATTCAGTAAGAGCACACCATGTATTTATTAGTGAGACCTTTGAAAGATATAGAATTCATAATTTCTAATCTCAGTGGGTTGTGTCATAGGTGAAATAAAATATGACAGAGTATAAAAGACAACAACTGAGTGCTCAAAGCTGCGGACACTATGACTTTCTGAACAGGGTACTTTGAATATAGGTTTGTCTGTAGGCTTTTCTCAACTCCAAAGAGACAACATGCAGATCAGCTTCAGACAATACACGTCAGCATAACTGGGGTAACTGGCAAGCAGGTGGACGGTGTCGCCAAAGAGGCAAGTGTAGAAACCTAACCTGAGGACCGGAGTCAGGGAGTGGCTGGGAAGCGTCCAGGAGCTCCAGACACCAGTGCTGCCGACGACAGGGATGAAGGGACCCGGGCCAAAAGGGTGGGGGACAGCCTTCCTTCTGCCAAGAGGCTGGTCCTGGCCAGCACTGGCTGCAGGCAACCTGGGACACTGGGCCGAGCTGGAACAGCTCTCATCCTCTGCCCAGTGTGCACAGATCGAATGAGATAGGAGGAACTCCTCAACTATCTTAGCGGTGCGTTCTGGGGCTTCATTCCAGCTTTCCAAATAAAACACTTCCGTGACTATCTCTAGGCTTTTGGCCTAGTGCAGACAGTGTCTACTGATTTGCTACAAAGAAAGGTTAGGGCTTAGTTTTCACACTCTTAATAATAGTTAAATAGCACAGTCTAGAAATCATACTTCAAAATATTCAGAAAACACAAGGGTCATGTTTCACATAAAATTGATATAATCAAAGAGAAAGGATGAACCACAGTACTGTGATTTTTAAAATAAGCTTAACAATACGATTTAATTTCATTGAATCTATAAACTTTTGTCAGGTGTCTATTATGCGCCAACCATTATGCTAGAAAAAGAGTGACATGCAGTAAAGAACAGAGGGCACGAATGTGGTAGCAAGTGGCGAGGTCAGAGAGAGGGCAGTGGCTGTGGTCTGAAGCATATTTATTTATTTATTTTATTATGTATTTAGTACAGGGCCTATAGGGTCTCAGTACACAGACAGAACTTGGAGCAATACTTGTTTTCAGCCTCCCAAGCTCTGGGATTATAGGTGTGTGCTACCATACCTAGATTCAGTCCCTGTCTCAGTGTGTCCCCCTGGGCAGAGTAGGCATGGTATGCTGGGGATTGAACCTGGTCCCTGCTGCTGCCTAAGCAGGCTCTTTAGTCCGCTGAGCTAACTGGCCAGCCAATTGAACCTTTTTATCTGGCTGTTCGTTTCATGTTCACTGCTCTAAAGCAATGAATCTCCTGCAGCCCAAATCTGGCCCACATACTGTTTTGTATGAACTACAAATTAACAATGTTGAGTTCTATTCTTTTCTTTCTTTCTTTCAGGATTACTTTAATAAAATAATCAAGTAAAATCCAAAAGAAGGAAAGAAAGAAAGAAAGAAAGAAAGAAAGAAAGAAAGAAAGAAAGAAAGAAAGAAAGGGGCCAGCAAGATGGCTCAGTGGACTCAAGTACCTACTTAGGTAACCTTATGCAAATGTAGGGACCACGGTTTGATCCCCAGCACCACAGGCCCCACCAAACCTGCCCCTGGGGACACCTATAATCTCAGTGCTGGGAAGGCTGAAAGCAGGAGGATCACAGTGAGTCCAAGCTTCGTAGCAAGACCCTGTAACAATCAAATGCTTTAGAAGAAGGAAGAGGAGGAAGAAAAGGAGGAGGAGGAGGAAGAGGAGGAGGAGATCAGCAGCAACAGATATTAGATCCTGGGAAACCTGAAATCTTAGAATGTGGACATTTACTTATAAACGAAAAAACAAAAAACATCTGACTTCTGCCCAGGGAGCTCACTAGATCACTTTGAAGGACTCTTTAAGTTTTTCCCCAAACAGGTTAAAGTAGAAATAGTTAAATCTTTTAATCGATTATCAGTTTATTCAACTATGAAAAGCAACAAAGCACAAATCCCACTTAGCAAAGACCCAATCCACCTCTGAAGTGCCTTACTTTTGGTTATGTCCTGGAAAGTCAGGCCTGAACAGCTCTGCATGCCTCCCTCCTCTTACTCCTTGGCCTTCCCTTATAGGAGAAGACACAATTAAGACCCTAAAGTAGTACTACACATTGCTTTGATGCAAGATAAATAAAATTGATAAAATCAGGTATTATTCTTCAGTTTTGGGTGTCGGTTAATGAAAGTTTTTACCTCTAATGCACTGTTTGAAGTTTCTCAATGAAATCTTATTCTTAAAAAAAAAAAAAAAGAAATCTTATTCTTGTATGATTCATATGAATGAATGAATGAATATGCAAGACACACATAAAAATAACCAAGGTAGAAACAGGGCTTTGGATTCCAAAGAGCTATTTAGCAATATAATCTGTAAGACTTAGAGTTTTCAAATGAAACTATAATTGCTAATTATGTAACCCATTCATTATTCTGGGTGAGGTACCGTGTCAGGAGTTCTATAGATGCCTTCACTTAATCCTTGTAATCTCATAAAGCAGACAGTATTGATTGTTACCTCCACTTTATAGAGGCAGAAACTGAGGCTCAGAAAAATTAAGAAATGCCCATGGCTGCAGAGCTGGTAGCTGATAAAGCTGCATATGGAACCAAAGCTGTACCCCTAGAGCTCAAGCACTGGCACAAGCCTTGTCCAGAAGGAACATATTCTCCTTCTGCAAGTTCATATCACGCACTTATAGAAGAAATAACTCTGAAAATCACCACAGAACTCTTGGGGCTCTGTAAGGGAGGCAGGCAGAGTTGGCTTCTGAGGACAAAAGACACCATGGTAAAGCCACCGCGAGCAGATTGTGCCCCTGGTAACTGGAGGGATCTCCCGCCTCCCAAGGAGCTTCCCCAGGCAGCGTTCTATCTGTGCACGCGACCTCCTTCTTCTGTCTTTTATCCTGCTGCTCACATTCTTCTCCCTGGCCAGGTCGTTACATCCTGTCTCCTGTTGCTTACCCACCCAGCTCATCTTTGGCCCACACATGCCGGGAAGTCTTCCAAGATCCTAAATTCTAAACGACACAGATTCATTTGCATAGCATGGGGCAAAGCACAGTGTTGGGTGAAAGGTGTTTGGTGAGTTAATTATATGAAACAAAATATTAACACATGACAAGTCCAAGAGAACTCTGTGATGTATTGTGGAAAACCCTTACCGATAAGGCTCCCCTTAAAGGCAGATAATTACAGTGAGAGTAACTTTAAAATTTAAGAAAAGAGATGAGGATGAAGGCAAGAGCTTCAAAAGGGAAATGGCTCTGATTCAATTCAGAAATCTGTGCGCTTGGGTGTTGACATAGCTAATAGCATCACCCGACCTACGGACAATGGGTGTGGCAGACTATTTAAGTCAATAGCAAGTGCTTCCACTGCACCAAAATGCTGACTGGATGCTCTGTGTAGCTTGCCTCACCTTGGGAGACTCTGGTTTACACAGTATGAGGTCTACTTCCGAGGCAAAATGTTAAGACAGAAGGACCAAGCCGGGCATGGTGGTGCACACCTGTAATCCCAGCACTCGGGAGGCTGAGGCAGGAGGATTGGTGTGAGTTCAGACCAGCCTGGGCTATAAAAGTGAGCTCAAGGCCAGCCTCAACTGCATAACAAGACTCTGTCTCAAAAAAAAAAAAAAAAAAAAAAAAAAGACAGAAGGGCCAGACTAGGCTTGGAGAGTTGCCATCCCTTAAGGTCTTTAAGAGACCTCAATAAATTCACAAGCTTTGGGTGTGGGTGGTCATCACCGGGGAACACGAGACCCAGCTCTCCAAGCCCTGCCACCTGCTGTGCTTGGGAACCCAGGGCCCCAGGCTCCCGCTGCTGCCTGCCTCTACTACTCAGGTGTGTTCCTAGCAGCATCACGTTCTGACTGACCCACTAGCCTGCAACTCTGGCAGAGATGATCTGTAATGGCATCTATGACTGCTTCGTTTTTCTCTGAGACAAGGTCCTGCTGTACATTTCAGGCTGGCCTTAAACTCCCAGCATAGCCCAGGCTGGCCTTAGACTCTTGGCAATCCTCCTGCCTTAGTCTCGCTAGCACTAGGCTTAGAGGCACGCACCACCACACCCGGCCTGCTTCTTAAAGCGGAAAAACTTGTCTAGCACTTCCATTCTCGCCCATGAAATGTAAATGGAATGTCAGGGAGCACATGGAATGCTTTTCCCTTTTAGGAACGCATGTTAGGGAAGTCTTGTTTCATTCTAATATTCCTAATTACTATTCTGGCTCTCCTCTCAACCTTTAAAGTATAGTTTTAAAAGTCCCATTTTACTATCAAATAGAAAGATGAACATCTCGGACGCCTAAAGTACTATTAATTGCATGCAAACAGTATCTCTAAGTAGATCCTTTAGAGCAGAAGGTTTTAAATCACTGCATCAAAGTCTTAAACCAACAGCCACTTAACTAGCTAAGGCTTTCAAGGTGTGCCAAGAGAAAAGCGCAAGGTGGAGAGATGGGTGAGGAGGCAGAAACTTTGTCATTTTAAAACATTAGAAAGCTGCCTACTGAGAATAAGAAATTAAATGCAAGCACGGTCAGATTTTGTCATTATATGTCCTTCCAAAGCATCCCTTCACTTTAAAAAGTTAATTAAAATGCATTGCCAGTATTCACTGGGGAGACTAAGATTTTTAAATGCAGAGTAGTGAAATCCCTTATGTTTCAAACATAAGGTGTATCTGTTTCTAAGTCTCAAAATAATTTGCTGAATTCTGATTTAATTATGGCTGAGATTTAAGTCAACGCTGGAGCGTTCTAGAGCTACTCTTTCTATCTGTAAGTTCCAGCTGGCAGCAATTGGAAAAAATCCAAATACCTTCAAAATAAACCATGGAGCAGAAAGGAAAAGAGTAGTGAAGAAAAAAAATACAGAACTTTTCCTTTCTGGTTTGCCCACTAAAATTACAGTCAGATGGATGGCTTACTGTATTCACTTATAATCTCTGTCGTGCAAGACCTTCCAAAATCTGCTCCTTTTTCCTGGAATTCAAAGTAAAAACCCACTCTATACAGTGTGAGAATAACATGGGACTTTAAATGTTTTTAAATATAGATATTGAGATATTCTAATTTCATCACTAAGACTTCACTTACGAAAGTCATAGGATTGTAGCTTTATTACTCAAAATATCAGTAACACATTAATGTAACCCAATGAATATGTAGTGTTATACACATTTAGCATGTTATTAAAATTTATTTAGAGTCTGTCTCTGAGAAGGGCTGAGAAAGAATCAAGGAATCCTCTGTAAGCATCAGGTGATGTTACACACTAGAAAGAACGGGGGAGGAAAGATTTGAGACAGATCTTGGCCTACTGTCCGCATGCGCCCATTGTGAGCTTTCAGTTTTATTCTGATATTTGTCAACTTTTGTCTCCCCAGTAAAAGTCTAAGGCAGGTCAATAAGGAATACGAAACCACATTGCTGGACTTTTAAATTAGAGTGGTCCTTCAAATTAGCATTCGTTTACAAGAGAATATTTTAGGCACAAGAAGCCACCATGAATTATGCATCAGCTACAGTGTGCCAGCCTTGATTCTCCTGTACCTGTTGACAAGCAGGTACATGTGGAGTGCAGCAAATCCAGGTTCCCTGTCCTCCAAGTGCTGGGGGAGAAGTGAAGCCCAGCTCTCTGGTGGTGCTGGGTAGGGATCAGAAATGAAAGAAGGAGGGCCGGAGCCCATCTGCCTGCTGTGGGATTACCCACTGCTCTGCTCCCCAGAAACCAAAGTAAGTCACCTGCTCTTATCTTAGAATCAGCAGCGATCACCACAGTCTGGGATTCCATGTGTCAGGCTGCCACCAAGGCTGGCTGGTGGATGCGGGGCGTCGGCTGCAGGCCCTGAGGATGCTCAGCGGGAGGAGCTGCCTGCTCCTGAAGCCAGCCCCACCACAGAAGGACCGCTCCCCTAAATGCAAGGGAGCATCTAGGAGAGTCACCTGAACTCAAAAACCCAGAAAGGCAATCACAAGTGTTTGCCTGCAGTCACTAAGGCTGTCACTCAAAATACCCCACAGAGCCCATCCATCCACTTGTTGGTTACAAATGAGCTGGTTTCCTGGTACAAAACAGTCATGTCAATTCGAACATCCCACTGAAGTAATGATATATGCAAGCATGCTGATACGTAGGGTAGGTGCTTTAAATAAATACATAGATTATCATGTTCACACAATAAGAGGAAGACCACTTTAACTGAATAGGAAAGCCCATGTCTCTCCTCATGTTTGGAGACCTGTCCTACCCCAGACAGTGTGTATGCCAAGGGCACGGAAAGGACAGCCAACCTTTGCAGTCTTCAGCACCACAGTGAGGGTCCATGAGCTCAGTCATGTCCAGGTCATCCACATGCACCAGGCTCTAAGATCTCAGCTCTTCTTCCCCAGGTGGCTGGCACAGAAGCTCACATCCACTCCTCGGTGGGAAGGCGTCTTGGCTCTCCTCCCGGGGAGTCTGTGGACTGAGTTAGGCTCAGGGAGAGGTGTGTCACTGGTGGGTGTGCCACAGCCAGCACAGGAAGAACAAGACGTTTCCGTGTGTTTCCAGCTCCTTCCCTGTCTACAGAACCCTTGTCCCCTTCCCCTGACCCCACTCCTGCCAATTCTAAAGGCTCCTGGGGGCCACAAATTGTACCACGACTTGTCCTTGCTTTGTGGGCTGGCTGTGGAATGCGGAAGTCTCACTTCCTCTTGTCAACGAGGTCTGCTGAGGACAATCCAGGGAGACCAGTGCCCAGGTGTGGGATGGCTCTCGCCTCCTTGATGATGCTGAACTTGTCCACTCAACCACTGCTTCTCTGCTGCCCAAGGAAAGCACGCCCCACTCACGGGCTCAGTACAATGGTGTCTTGCTGGGGATTCTCTGCCTTTTGTTCCCTGAGAACATCCAGGCACCCAGAAGCCCTATTACACCCCTCTATTTTGTCTTTTGCTCTCTTTCCTCCTTTCCTGCTGTGTGCTGTAATTCTGGCAGGGGCCTGGGGCCTGACTGCAGGCTTTCTCCATCTGGCACTTTGGAAAGGTCTCAGATAAAAGCTCATGGGTTGAAGAGCCCACGGGTTCTCTGACACCAGCCACAAAACATGGACCCCTATTTCTGCGAAGCTGCTATAAAAACACGCCAAGATTGCTCCTGAGATTTTCCTGCAGTCTGCACAACCCAAAGCCTAGATTTTTGTCCACCGTCATTACACAATAACTGAAAACACGAGATAAAGAAAGGATTGATTTTTTTACCTTCCTGCCTTTCCTCTTTCCTTACTGATTATCATGTCAACCAAGTGTATTTATTTATTTATTTTTAAACTAGCTTTTAAAAATAATATATCTTGGAGCAGCTTTTCAGATTTTTTTTTTTTTTTTCTGTCAGCTTGAATATTCATCATGGTTTTGGAAATTGTTCCCTAACAAAATGCTGGTGGGAGACAAAGCATGGACTTTGAGCCACTTTATATTAGGTACACACTGGCCGAAAACAATGATCTCATCCGGAAGGGCTCAGGAAAGAGATATTTTTTTTCCTTTATTCAATAATGCCCCGACACCCGGTTGGATTATTCTGTACCCATAATACAACGCTTTTTCCCAGCTATTTTAGAACACAAGGAATTTGGCATATTGGAACAATTATGATACCAGGGTTTAAGTGGCCAGAGATGCTTAGGCCCACCATCCTCAGCTTTAGACCCATAAGAGCTAAAAGGCAGCAAACAACTGGCGTAACTGTTTTTAAGTGTGAGGGTAGATTGCTGATTTCCTCCAGTAAGGCCACACCTGCCACTGGCACCCACCCTGACATGTTCATTTAGGATACAGCCCATGGCCAACCCATTGAAATAAAAGACTACTTCAAACACACTAGTAAATGCAGGCTGGGGTGATATTTCTGAGTTCCCCTCTCGCTATCTACAGAGTTCACTCCCCCAAAAATGTATATATACTTCAGGAAAAGAAAAGCAGTATACTGTGTTTTAACAGTTATTGTTACCTTGTATGGGGGACCCTAGAGGATGTCACATATCCTGGAAAACCCGCTACCAGCCCTCAGAAAAGAAATTGAAAATGCACGTGCAGCAATCTCCATGACCGAAGTTGTCCAAGCAGTAGCTTGCTGAGCTAATCAATGTGTGGAAGCCAATGACCACCACTTTGAGGACTTAATTGCAGAGGCTAAAGGTAGCTTATATTCACCTCATGATATCTCAATACACTTAACACTAAAGTACTTGGACATATCTTTCTTTTCCTGAAGTATGTATATATCTTTTCGGTGGAATGTGGCTCTGGTCCGTAGCTGCACCATAGGTGCTCTGAGCTCTCTTCCCTCCTTAACCCAGGCCCCCCTGCCTGGAACATGGTGATCCTGAAAATGTCCTCCTGACTTGGAAGCAGTGCCAGGCACTGGACAAAGGATCATGCCTGGATCGCTCATTGATAAAATGCTTGGCATCTGCAGAGCTGTCATGCGGCTGCTGGTGCCAGCAGACCAGTCGCACTCAGTGAGACCTGATTATGCTCGCCCGATGCCTGGCATTCTCATAACAGGGAGTCCATATTTTAGCCCTTGAGATCTACTTTCTACTTTGTGTCTTGGAATTTTTACCATAACAATTCAACAAGTTTTCACTAGCTGCATTTTAAAAAAATCTTGATGGCCTTCATTTATAATATAATAGGGGCTAGGGTTTCCTACCCTCTTAAGTCTAAATTATTGTTCTTATTAATTTTAAATGCAAGGCACCAAATGTGGTACTTCGGTTATTTTCTGGAGGCTAAAATAGGGTTCTAATTTAAAATGATTGGGTCCTTGCCTTTTGCGAGGTAGGAAAAAAAGGGGAGTGATCCGACATTCGAACTTTTTGAACAGTTAAACTACAAAGCATTTTCTTCACAATTATGATCCTCTCATGTGACTTCTGTCAGTTGAATCAGATAACTGGATTGGCAAGGTATTAGAATCAAGAAGCTAAATACTTGCTACCCTCCTATTATCTTGTTTTGAAATTTTTTTTCTTTAAGTCTCTTTATTTTGGGGAGGGAGGGACCAGGGATTGAATTCAGGTCCTTGTACATACCAGGCAAGAGCTTATTCTACTGAGCTATTTCCCTGGCCCCTAAATGTCTTGTAAAGTCTGTTTCTTTTATTTATTCATTTCTTAAATTTTAATTTTTAATTTAATTTATTTATTTATTTAGTCTTTTTGAGACAGGGTCTCGCTATGCAGTTCAGACTATATTTTTTCTCTTTAATTTTTTTTCTTGTAATTCTTTTTTTTTTTTTTTTTTTTTTTTTTTTTTTTTTTTTTTTTTTTTTTTTTTTTTTTTTTTTTTTTTTTTTTTTTTTTTTTTTTTTTTTTTTTTTTTTTTTTTTTTTTTTTTTTTTTTTTTTTTTTTTTTTTTTTTTTTTTTTTTTTTTTTTTTTTTTTTTTTTTTTTTTTTTTTTTTTTTTTTTTTTTTTTTT
>PVJA010005031.1:0-22175 GCA_004027025.1 Myocastor coypus | reverse complement strand
GCACTGATCCTCCTGCCTCAGCCTCCCAAGTGCTGGGATTACAGGCGTGTGCCACCACGCCCGGCTTCTCTTTAAAATAAAACTTTTTCCAGTTCAATCCCTGGATGTGCTGGTCTGGCCCCGCCCCTGGGGCGTGTTAAGATGGCAATTGAGACTGGGCACGGTGGCATGCACCTGTAATCCCACCTCTTGGGAGCCTGTAAACAGGTGGATCACTGAGTCTGCTCTAGTAGTGAGACCCTGAGCACCCTACAGATCCTTCCCTAAAATACAAAAAAACTTAAAAAGAAGCTAACTTAAAAATTGCTTAAAATATATCATAGTTAAACAGCCACCCTGCTTTTACAGCGTCATTCAAAGTCCAAGTCACTGCACTGTGGTCCTCACCTCACGTAACCATCGTCCTCAGCATAAGGAGCAGAAGCCCTGTGCAGCTGTGGCGCTCCTCACTCTCTTCCAGAGAGGGATGCTCAGCCAGCAGAGGCAGGGCATCAAGGGCTTTAAATCGTGCGCTCTCCTGTACTTTAAAAACCCTTAACTAAATAGTGTTAACCAGGTTTGCTTCGCTTTGCTTTGCTTTGCTTTCCTTTGCTTTGGCAGTGCTGGAGACCCTAGCCAGGCCCAGTCCACACTGAGCAACTGCTGGCCCTCTGAGCTTACATCCCCAGCCCTGAACAAGTTTTGTTTGTTTGTTTGTTTGTTTTTAAAATCTCTGGACTTAATACCTATTAATATGCAGGCATGCTGTATAGTTAAGGGATAAAGAGGAAGGCTTTCCTAAATTGATTAGACCAAAGAAGCCCCAAGCCCACATAACTATAAAGCCCAACAGTTTGGCAATCCCTGCTCTTGAAAAGTGGAAAGGTCACAAGGATTTTAGAGATTTGCAAGGTATGATCTGGACAACAGAGCCCGAATGACGAGAGGTCTTAGAGCCAAAAGGACTGACGGACTTGCCCAAGGCTGCACAGAATGCCCAAGGACAACTGCTCTTCCCGGCAACACTGGGCTCTGCTGTCCAAATGGCTGTGCTGGGCCAGCGTGCCTGGCTCAGTCCGCGGGCCAGGGGCAGCCCATGCTGGTGCTGTCCTGCCCTGGGACACAGGCAGACAGAGCACCCGACAACTGCTCATGTTCCAAGCTCTTCTGGGTCTGCTTTGCAACTACAGCTGAGGAGCTGAAGCTTGTCAGGATGTAATTTATGACAGGCTGGGAGTGAACATAGCAGACAGCAGTGACAAAACATTCACAGGGCCCTGGCCTCGTCTTGTAAGCAAAGTGAAAGAGACAGAAATCTGAAGCCAATTGAATTCCCTAAGAAAAATGATTCCACTGGGAAAGATGAAAACTAAGTTTCTTAAAAGGTCATATATTCAATAAGGAAGAATAACCTAAACCTTATCTAGAAATTCACTGGAAAGAGTTAAGCACAGATGTGTCATTTCCCTTTAACCCGTGTCACAATGATCCCTCTTCATCAACTCAGGTCACTGTCCCCTATCACAGGTAAGCAAAGGGACAGTTGTAAGAACTGAAAGACCCTGCAGTCTGTCCCACATTTAAGCGGAAAGCTTAGACAAGAAACAGCCCTTGTAACACACAGGTGTTTCTAGACCCTGCTGCTAGACCCAGCTGCTGCTGGATGAGTTCCATGTAGGTCCCATGAAAATGTTTTTGTGGATGGCAAACATTGTATGGACAAGATCTCAGCTTCCCATATGTGGTCATCGCGTATCTCATCTTCCTGGACTGTGAGAATGACCTTATTAGTATTCATAGATCATATTTATTGAGGGATGACTCTGTAGATTCTCTCTCTCTCTCTCTGTCTCTCTCTCTCTCTCTTTCCCCTCCTTCCCTCTGTCTCTCCTTTCTTTCACACTGGGACATCCACGATAACTGCATACTCCACCACTCACCCCTGAGCTCCACCCCAACCCACCCCAATTTCTTAAGACTCTCTGAGGCAGGTACCAGTGTCATCTCCACTTTAAAGATGAGGTCTCTGAATAGAAAAAGAAATTGCCCAAGGTCACCGCACTGGCAAGGATTTGAACACAAGGAATCAGAATCAAAGAGGATGCCCAGGCTGCTGAGACTACCCCAAGAACATTAAATAGCCCAGGGGAGAGGCATTAAGTCAGAGAAGCTGAAGCCTTTTCTACCCCTGAAGTAGTGCTAAGGTGACACAAGAATTAACTTGTCATCATAGAAAGCCTTTATCTGCAGGCTGCTCACCCCCCTTTTTTTTAACATCTAAATACTATGAACTATGGAGGAGGTGGGTCATATTATTGATATTTTCAAAATTACTTTATTTGAGTCACATTCTGTTTCCGCGAGATTCTTCTGAATGAATCTCACTCACAGAAACAGTCCTCATCTCTGCCAAGGCCAGGTGACTGGAGGACCACATGGCGCGCTGCTTCCTTCCGCTCATGCCGACAGCACAGAGCTTCCAAGCAGAAGCTGCCACTCAACACTGGCCACAGGGCAAGACAGAAGTCTCGCTTCTCATCCTGGTTCTACAGCCATCTCGTCAGAGATTCTAGAAAAATCACCAAATGGTCTTTCAGATCTGTACCATGGGTAATTAAAACCTGCTTCAACTGTCTTAGAACAGATTAGAGAGGATGAAGTCCTCCTATCATTTCTGTCGATTGTCTGTCTCTGTCTGTCTCTGTCTGTCTGTCTGTCTGTCTGTCTTTCTTTTTGCTCAAAAAGATGTAAGATCAAATTCCAGCATACAGAACCTGAACTCTGCATATTAAACAGTGAGTTGCTTGTTGCCTGGGGTAGAGTAAGGAACACACGAGGCTCCCTCACCCAATCGTGTGCATCCCAATCACAAACTGTTGCTTGATGCCATCCCTTAACATCTGCCATGCCACCCTGCAATGGGCTGGCTCATCTGTTCAGAATAGCTTGCTCCACACAGGGCCTATAAGTATTTCTTGTACCTTACAACCATTCCTCCTAACAGTCTTAGGAAGTCAGATCTATTATTAATCCCCCTTTAACATAGAAAACTCAGCTTAAAGAGAAAGTAATCTTTCTCAAGGTCAGAGCTTACAGGCAGAGGAACAGTGACTTGAACTTAGGCCTGGAGGTCTTGATCACTGAGCTGTAGTGAGATATGATCCAAAGGGTCACCCTCAACCTTCTTACTGCTGCCTTGCCAGGGACCCAAAGCAGAGGAGTCAACTGACCATGAACTGGAACCTCCATAGCTGTGAGTCAAGATAGACTTCTATCTTTCTAAGTTAGCTCAGGTATTTTGTGATAGCAACACAAAACTAACTGATACAGTTTGCATCCCTGATACATACCACTGTTACTGGCTCCTACAAAGTGGGCTTAATATGATGAAAATCAAAATAGGAATCACAAAACTTAGTAAATGAGGTGACCTAAACCACAGTCTTGGATTTACCAAGGGAATCCTTTAAGTAAACAGACTTCTAAAATGGCCCTGGTTTGCTACCCACTAGCTGAATGATCTAAGCAAGTTGTTTTACTTCCTTGTGCCTCAGCCTTCTCACCTGTAACATGGGAATAGTTAGGGTACCTACCTCACTCGGGTGTTGTGAGAATTTAATGAGCTGTTCTGTTGCATAGTAACATTTGTAGAAACACCCATCATCACTGTTTTTGTTTTTTGGTTTTTAATATTATTAAGTACTCAGAAGAAGCCAGTAGCAATAAAGGAACAAATGCAGCCAATTTTAATTTTTTCTGACCATTTCTTTTTTAAATGTATTTACCACAGGGTCTTAGGGTCTCAATACACAGATCAGACTCACAGTGATCCTCCTGTGATTCTCCAATGGGGCCAGCATGGCACGTGGGGAATCAGACCTTGGCCCCTGCGTCTGCCTAAGCAGTCACTTTAATCTGCTGAGCTATCTGGCTGGCCCTGTGACCTTTAATACAAATTGATAGAATGTAAAAATAGGTTCATAACCTTGGAATTTACACACAAATGTGGATCACCCATAGCTAACACTGTCATCTACTCCAGGGCCTGGCTACTCAAAACCCAGACCCAGAGCTGGGAACTTGTTAGAACACAGAACTTGGGTGCCTTCCCTTTGGCATACAGAATTGGAATCTGCATTTTAACAGGATCCCTGGGGGACTTATGTATATATAAAAATGGGAATCCTACGTGATGATAGATCCTGAGAGTTTAACATTTGTAGGTCAAAGGAATAAGTTGTGCCTACATATATTAACCTAAGACTCAAACCTCTCCCCACTAACTCCTATGCCAAATGGTTTTAACTAACAGGTGTCTTCTAGTAAACGTTCCTTTCATGGGGATAGAACAGTGGTAGACAACCTGTGACATGTGTGCCACAATTGGCTATTTATTGTCACTGACATCTCTAACAGGTCTGCCATCACTGGGACAAAATGATGTTTAAAGAGAATATTGGCAGCTAAGACCTCTTGTTAGTGGCACCGATGATTTAAAACATACTGCAATAATGACCATCATCAGTAGCTAACATTTGCTGAGCTTTAAAGCATTCACAGCTGTATGTCTTGTATTTCCACACCTTTTTACTCAAGGGTCCCACTATGCTGTGAGTAGCTGGCACCACCTACTTCATGGATGCTAAGACATGCTACCTCACTTGCTCAAGGCCAAGTTGGATGGGACAAGAGGACTCCACTTCTAGGGTCCATCCTCTATAAACTCAAGTGCCAGGCCTACAACATCAAATACCCCTGTGAGATGGACATCAGACATTACTTCCCCTTTTACATAATGAAGGCTAGAATACATTATGTGAAGTTACCATCCTGAGACTTACCTCAGAGCTGGGTCTGTTAGTATTTCTTAAAACAAATGCTTCATTATAATAACTTCTGTGATAATGTAATAATATCAAATTTATGATAGAAAGAAGGGAGGAGGAGGAGAAGGAGGAAAAGAAGAAGGAGGAGGAGGAGGAAGAAAAAGTAAAAGGAAGAAGACAATAATGATGAAGAAGAAGACGGAAGAAGAGCAAAAGGAGAAAAAATTATTTTGTACAATCTAAGGGCTTCAAATTTTGATCTCTGAACTAAAGAATTCTTAAGATGTTAGACTCTCTGGCAATTCAGAAATTGCGCATCTTTACTGCCTTGGCACCACTGCATATGGTAACTGGTCCTTACCAACATGTCCCAGCCAACATCCTATAATTACATCTTCCTTGTCTCTCTGTTCATGTCTCATAGCTGCATCATTCAGAACTTTGTAAAATAGGTTAAAATCATTCCTTGGTAATCCCAATATCTATAAAGTAGTCCAAAAGATTAGATTTTAGAATTGTGATTGAGGATTCTTCCCTGGGTCCCACTGAATACCCTCCTCTTCCTCCTTCCTGGCAGAGGGCAGCTCTGGAAGAATCCTAATCTGGCTCAAGCTGCTGTATCAGTTTACCAGGGCTGCTACAACAAAACACCACAGACCAGCTGGCTAAAGCCACAAAAATGCCTTATCTTATAATTATGGAAGCGCAAGTCTAAGAAGTTGGAAGCTTATAGTCTTCCAAGACCTCTGTCCTTGGCTTGGGATGACCACCGTGGCCCCGCGTTCCCCATGATAGTCATTCACTGCCTACACATATGTGTTCAGATTCGCCAGTCCTGCTAGCTTAGGGCTTACCCTAATGAATGTCTTTGAATTAAATTACCTCTTCTAGGCCTTATCTCCAAATACAGACAGATCTGGAGACACCGGGAATTAAGGTTTCTGGGGGCGGGGAGGATACAGCTCAACTTGTAACAGATGCTTAATGGATTTTTCATCCATTATTATAAAATCGCAAGGCCCTGCCTAGGCCTTCTGCTCTGGCCTGGGTTCAGTAAGAACAGGAAGTTGGAATAATTCATATTTTTAGACTCCTAACGCAGAACACTCTGGAGGAGGAAAGAGAGCGGGTTCCTGGTCCAAGGCAAAAATCCATCCCTCCTCTTTTCTCTTCTGCCTGTGGGGTCAGAGAATAACAATTCTTGGCCTCCCTGCACATCAACATGACCTTTCTGGTGCCCCACCTGCCAAATCACAGCTTATATAAGCTACTCCGAAAAGAGCTTTTAAAAAATTTAAGCAGCACTTATAAAACAGTCTGAATAAGAGGCAGGAAATGTTGCTAAAAAAGTGCAAACTCGAAGACAGAACTGTAGTGTGGAAGGCCAGAGGCCCTTCCACAGTAGGGCACATGAAACTATACGAGGGAGTGATCAGCACCAGGAGCTTGCGCCAGGTTTTCCCACAGAGCAGCAGGAGGAGGAGGCAGCTCCGCTTCACCTAGAGCAGCAGCCTGGCACAAGCCAGCCAGCCAGGGTGAGGAACTGCAAGAGAACCCGCCAGAAAGTGCTCGCTTATGTGCAAGACCTATGAAGATGGCTTCTAAAAACACACCAGACATCCTGTATTAATCAACATCAACATCACGACCCAGCAGAAACAGGGCAAGACTAACGTGGGAGTGGTATTTACTGTTAAGGAGAACGCCCACCCCATTAGTCACCTTCATAAAGCCATTAATTTAAGTTGTTTTAATTTGTCCTCTGTTGGTGTATTAATCTGTTTTCTGTTCCTGCAACAAAGTATCTAAGACTACATACTCTATAAAGAGTTTCCTTCAGCTCACAGTTTTGGAGACTGATAGTTCAATATTGAGTGGAACTATCTGCCCCGCCTTGTATGAGAATTTCACAGCAGTTGGCATCAAAGTACCAGGAAACTATATGACAAAGATGGCATGTGAGACAGAAAGCCAGGGCGACACAATGGCCAGGCTTGGTCATTTTATAAACGATGGACCCCATGAAAATGATGGCAATCCTTTTCAAGGGTAGTATGTCCAATGACCTGACCACCTCCCACTACGTCCTGCCTTTTGAAGTCCTGCTCATCTCAGCACCACTATGCTCAGGACCAAGCATCCAGCCCACAAATGTTTGGAAAACACACCCAACTCATATCCAAACCACAGTTACTGACTCTAGGTTGTAAGCGTTAACCTAAAATAAAAATGAACATAGGAAACAAGATATATTAATTACAAATTAATTACATTAATTACATTGTCCAAATTAATGTATTTGTAATTAATGTATTTAAAACTGCAGTTAGTACTATACTAGCAGTTAGTGCTAACGCTATTTAAGAGACATTGCTGAAAAAATTCAAACACGAATATATTGTTTATGTTAAAGTTTTACCCTTTGGAAGTAGAATATAACTTAAAACAGCAATGTTTTCCATAAAAGGGCACAGAAGGGACCCTTGAGCTGACAAAACTCCTCCATGTCTTGACTGAATCAGTGTCAAGGATACTGGCTGGAGTCTTGTACATAGATAGCATTGCAAGATGCGGCCCTGTTCCATGTCAAAATTAGCCCAAAATGCTAATGTACTGATTCTCTTCTTGGTTATCCCAAAAGATTCTGTCAAGCATCTCTAGATGCATAAGCAATGAATGAATTCATTACCTATAAAGATGCACCCAAGCACTGCAGCTACTTCCTGTGTGAGATCTCACTGAGAAGGACATTCTGCACAGAACACTGGAAAGCACTCCTGAGCTGAAGCAAAAAAGAAAGCCTCCATAAACAGAGATGTAGGTCACATCTATGAGCCGGGAAGTTCAATAGTAAGATATCCATCTTTTTGAAATTAATTTATAGATTTACTGTAATCCCAATGGTAACCTTCCTAAGGAGGTGCTTTTAAACAGAAGCTGATTCATTTATTTGAAAATAAACATGGAAATGTAAAGCGCCTCAGATTACCATAACAATCTTTTATTGTCTGTGTTGCACTGGGAATTGAACCCATGACCTCATGCATATCCACTGAGCTACATTCCCAGTCTTTCCAAAACAATCTTTAAAAAAATCCAAGATAGGGAACTTATACTATATGGCACCATGTTTTTCTGTACAACTATATAGTCAGGACAGTGTGGGATTTATACAATGAAAAACAAAGCGATTAACAAAACAGTACAGAAATAAATAATCTATACGTATGGTTATTTATTTTAGAGTAAATCTATACTTACAGCTTGCTTATTGTTTTTAAAAATTTTTTTAAACTTTATTTTTTTATTTGTGTTATGGCAGGCTCAGCCTGCCCTGAGGGTGGGGCTGACACAGCATGTGGTGCCAGGGATTGAACCACGGTCCCTGTGGTTGCCTAAACTTTCCTAAGTAGGCGGGCACTTTAGACCGCTGAGCCATCTCACCGGCCCACTCATTGATTTTTTTTTTTTTTTTTTTTTTTTAACAGATGTCCTAATGTAATTCAATGAAGAAAAGAACTTTTCCAACAAATGTTGATGGAATGGGGCAATTGATATTTATTTGAGAAAAAAAATTAATCTCAATCCCTACCTCACACCATATACAAAAATTATTGTAAGATAGATCATCATAGACATCAATATAAAATCTAAACTAAAAATGCTCTGAGATGAAAAATCCCATGAAATGGTTTTGCTATCCTGGAGTTAGGGAAAGATTCCTTAAGTAAGATGGAAAAATCATAAATGATAAAAATTGAGACATCAACTTTATTAAAATTAAGCATTTATGTTTACCAAAAGATAGTATTAGAAAAATACATAGACAGCCGGGCGTGGTGGCGCACGCCTGTAATCCCAGCACTCGGGAGGCTGAGGCAGGAGGATCAGTGTGAGTTCAAGACCAGCCTGGGCTACAAAAGTGAGCTCAAGGCCAGCCTGAACTGCACAGTGAGACCCTGTCTCAAAAAGACAAAAAAAAAAGAAAAAAAGAAAAAAAAGAAAAATACATAGACAAACCTCAGGCTCAGAGAAAAAAAATTATAAAACATAGGATAGACACAGAATCTGTATTTAGAATATATTTTAAAAACTCCTACCACCTCATAAAAGAAAACAATACTTTTTAAATATTGAATTTAATTTTTCAAAATATTTTATTCATTTATTTGGTACAGAGTTTTGCTACGCAGCTTGGACTCTACGTAGTGACCCTCCTGTCTCAGCCTCCCCAGTTCTGGGATTACAGATGTGTGCCACTACACTCAGTTTCAGTGACGGGCTCAGTGTGGGGGCCAGCATGGCATGTGGTACCAGGGATTGAACCCAGGTCCTTGTGCTTGCCAGGCAGGTGTTTAGATCACCAAGCTATCTCCCCAGATCCAGGAATACATTTTTAAAAGGGAGAAAAGGGACTGGGGAGATAGCTCAGTAGAATAAGCACCTGCCTGGCAAATGCAAGGACCTGAGTTTAGTCCCCAGTCCCACAAAAAGAAATAAAAAATAAAAATAATGAGATGATACAGCTATTAAAAAATAAATGAATAAAAGGGAGAAAAATACTTAACAGATATTTCACAAAGGAAGATGTACAAATAACTATCAAGCACATGAAAAGCTTCTCAAATAATTAGTTACCATGGAAATGCAAATTAAAACCACAATAAGGTATCACTATACTAAATGAGAAAACTAAGTATTGGCGAGGATATAAAGTGACTGAAACTGAAATGCATATCTAGGGAGAATACAAAATAGAACAACAGTTTCAAAAAATATATATCATTTTTCTTACAAAGTTAAATGGATACCTTTACCTAGCAGTTCTGCATTTATGTTTGTCTAAAAGAATGAAAACATGAACCCATATTATAAACACTGCTGAAAATTTGATTCATATTAATAAGTTATACACAACTTTAATGTCCATCAACAGAACGGATAATTCGATTGTGACGCAGTGGAATATAGCACAGCAGTCCCAGGAAGTGCGCGACTCCTGGTCACCACCTGGATGCATCACTCAGACCTTATGCTCACCCAGGGAAGTCCTACACGGGACAGAGCATGCATGAGTCCACCTATCTGCAGCTCCGGAGCAGGCAAATCTGTGGTCTGGATATAACAGGATTCACCGTCAAGAGACACAGGGAGCTCCTGGGAAGAGGAAGGTGTCCAGTACTGTGATAAAGTAGGGGGGTGGGGTAACACATATGCAGCCATTTGCAACGATTTGTACGTCTCAGAATATGTCAGTTATATGCTAAATATCACAAATAGAGGAGGTCAAAGTTCAGACAAAACAAGAATGGCTAAGTGTAGGTATGAAACCTTCCTGATGCTATTTCATTTGTAATATAGAAATACAATGTACATACAAAGTAAATTGCGCTGAAATGTAACCCTGTAACATAGCAAGATAGTTTGATGTGTACAATTGTAATAGTTTAACCTTTAAAATTCACCCCACTAATTTTAATTATTTTCATTCATTCTTTCTGAATGGCAAATTAACAAAATAAAAGTTCAGTCTTCTAGTTTCAAGCTTTTCTTTCTAAACACTGACACTGCAGGCGAGGGAATTCGCTACTGCCCGTGATAAAAGAGAAACTGTAGAAACGCCATGAGTATGCTGCTGAGCTACTGAAGAGCCCTGCTGAGACAAGTAAAGCTTACAAATCTGGTGCAGACCAACTTGAGCATAAGAACCTGCAGCATTCAGACTTTTAATAATAAAGATGACTCACTTAGATTTTAACATCATTTAAAAATATTTTCTTGTCTTTAGCTAATGGTCTATCATACTTATATTCATGAAACACTATGAGTAAGAAGAAACATATTTTAAGGTAGTATAGGGCTCAACATGGTCTCTTTTTTTGGGGGGGGGACAGGGTCTCTCTACATCAGTGGTTCTTAACTTTTCTAATGCTGTGACCCCGCAGTACAGTTCTTCATGTTGCACTGACCCCAAACCAAAAAATAATTTTGGTACCTACTTCAAAACTGTAATTTTGCTACAATTATGATTCTGAATGGATTGAGGTGACCCCTGTGTTTTGGTTATTCGACCCCCGCCGGGGTCGAGACTCACAAGTTGAGAACCACTGCCCTACATAGTTCAGGCTGGTCTTGAACTCACAATGATTCTCCTGCCTCAGCCTCCTGACTGCTGGGACTGCAGGTGTGTGCCACCAAGCCTGGCCTGCTAGAATTGTCAGCATCAGTAAATCAGATCTATAAATCACAATACACTCTGGTCTGACAGGTGTTCTGTTGATCTTGAGCCATCTGTCCCCACCCTCATTGCTGGGGACCGCATCCTACTTCACCCAGGGCCTCACACATGCCAGGCAAATGTTTTCTCACTAAGCAGCAATCCCAGCTCTCATTCAATCATTTGTTCTTAAAAAAGAAAAAAAAATTAGTTATTTTATTTGATTTTTAAAATGAGAAATGGTATCAGGTACCATTGTTGCTTTTAAAGGCGTAAACTTCGAGTACCTAGAGGAAGTAACTCAGCAATTTATTTACAAGCCCTTTCCCTTAACAAGAACCTGCATAGCTATATACCTAATTTATGCTGAGTGAAATTTGTGGGTTAGAATGCATATAATAATTTTTGTAAAATACCGAGACACAACCTTAGGAATAACCGAAATAAAATTACCTACGTTTGTTTGTCCCAACTGCACTTCACACTCCCTTCCAGACAGACGCTTTCCTCACAAGGACATGAATTTTACTCACCTTCTGGGGCTATTTGCACCTTGAGCCCCGCCCACCCCAGTCGCTGACAGCTCAAGGAGCCTGGGTCCTAGCCCATTGGCCTGCGTGCCCTGCAGCAAGGCTACGTTTTCAGTAGTGGCGAAGAAGCCGCAGGTATCACTGCACCCATTTCACAGATGAGAAACGACAGATTAAGAAAGTGAAAACACTTCCTAGAAGGCTCCTTCGCCTACGGCAGCAGGACCCAGATCCCAGTGGCCACTGTCCATCCTCCAGCATTACCCAGTCTAGAAATGCTTGTTGGATTTGGTCTTAGTTTACAGACTGTGAGAATAAGTTATTCGAGTCCTGGATCAGTCATTACTTCAACAGAGCCCTGAAAGGTTCTCAGCATGGTCTGGGGCCATGGCTCACTACCGCCCTCTACCCGAGATTTGGTGTCTCACAGGAAACTCCCAAGGCTTCTCACCAGAGGTGAACGGGGACTCCCTTGCAAAGGCAAGGTACTTGCTGAATCTTAGGCTCGGGGAAGATCTGTGTATTTCTCACGAAGGAACAAGGTGTGCAAAGTGCATCTTCACGTGCCATGGGGACACACTGATGCTGGACTTGTGCTCTCATAAAACACAAAGCACTTTTTATAGGTGTACTAATCATAGAACAGCAGTGACTTATTTAGGAAATATGAAAAGCCTGCACCCAAATTTAAGCTGCTAACTTGCCAGAGTGATTTTTTGGCATTCCTGTAGTGAGATTTTTCTGGTTACTCAGTGACTGCAGTGCCTGTTTCTGTCTGTCTGTCTGTCTGTCTGTCTGTCTGTCTGTGTATCTCTCTGTCTCTGTCTCACTCTGTCCCTCATACACACAGATACACACATACTTTATATACGTGAGACAGCTGGGAATGACAAAAACATACACAATAGCTACAATATAACTCTAAGAAGTACTGTTACAGTATTTCTCAGCGGAATAGCCTTGTAAGTGGGGATTGTCTATAACTCTGCTCGGGCTAGCTACAAAGCCAGAATTTAGTATAAGCATTGCACATTGACAGACATCTCCTAATGCCTGGACTCAGGTTTCCCTCCAGTTGTTTGTAATTATTTATATTTTATATCATTGTCTATAAAGTGATTCACAGCCAAATATGTCTTTGGCCATTCTCGGGGAGACAGAATGAAATGGCAAGACCAGTCAGTCTCTGCTTGCCTTGGGGCTGTGTGGCCCCAGGTTTCTTCTCCTGCACGCCAGGAATCTGCAAGTCCACTTTGTTCTATGCTGTTGCCTCCAGAGAACCCAGACACCACTTCCAAGACAGATTTAGTGGATCATTGTCGCCAATAATCCAGTCCAGCTTCAGCGTTTTCTGATTCTCAAAGGCACGTTCATCAATAATTCATAAGGCAAGGTACACACTGCCTTATATGTAAATCCTTGCAAGGCTGCCAGTCTTAAGACTGCTTCAGAGATTGCGGTAGTTATGCTAAGGATTTCAAACACAAGCAGCACCTCAAGCAATACTGGCATATGGGAGGGCGAAGCCTGAGTTTTCTTTGCCTTAAGCATGAAGTCTAACCCTTACCCTAAGTACATGTAAAGCCATTTCCAAGAGAAAAATAGCCAAGTGCCTGGTCCTCTCCACGGGCTACTTGTAGAAATGCCTGTATGATACGAGGAAGCTTGTATGCATGCCAAGGATGTCTGGGAAGAGCACAGAAATTTTTATTATTATTATTTAATCATTTATTTATTTATTTGGTACAGGTCTCACTACGCAGCTTGGATGCATGGTGATCCTCCTGCCTCAGCCTTCCCAGCACTGGGATTATAGGCCTGTGCCACCCCACCTGGTTTCTGTGGCCAGCCTGGCATATGGTACCGGGGATTGAACCTGGGTCCTTGTGCTTGCCAGGCAGGCCCTTAGACCCCTGAGCTGTCTTCCCAGCCAAAGCAGAAATTTTTGAATACCAACATGCAACAGTGGGAAGAGTCTGACTTGACGAGTGGGTCATGAGTTAGAGTAATTACTAAAATGGAGTTTATCAACAAAGACTTGAAGTCAAAATATAAATCCCACGATCGTTGCTGGACATCATCCTATATTCCCGAGGCAAATGTGGCTGCCCATGGCGATGCTGGCCTGGTCCCGAAAGGTTGGGTCCTGGGTGAGTGGGGTGCAATTTAGGAGGAGAAGGTTCTGCACTGTGGAAAATGGAAGAAATGATCTGAGAGACATTCAAGGGAATAAACATAAGGAAAGAAGAAAACTACATGTAAATCAAGACAGGAAAGACCAAAGGGCTTGGAGGCCTATGGTGTTCAATCTATACAAAGTTTTACGCAGAGTTTTGTTTTGTTTTTTGGTACCAGAAATCAAACTCAGGACCCTGAGCTTGCCAGTCAGGAGCCTGCGTGGCTGAGCTATCTGTTTATTGATTCCATCAGTCAACAAATCCTAAAGTGTAAATTGTACTCACAAATGTCCACTGGCAATGATGAGAGCAAAACTGGGAAACAAATTAATGCATAATTTATTGCTGGGAACACAAAAATAAGCAATTTCAAATTCCTGAAATTGAATTTTTCCCTGGAGAAGCAAGCCTGGTATGATTTATGGCTTAAAGTAGCAAGAGAATTATTTCTCTCTTTTGATTCCAATCTCATGAATGCTTGAGGCAAAGCCATGTAAGGCTGAATTATAATCAGCTGGAAGCAGGTCTACAAAGGATAACCTTTGGGGTGATACTGTCCTAAAAGCTGAGGACTTGTTCTGTTGTTTAAGCTGTTATATTCCCTAAGGGACGTCACTACCCGCAACTCCCATTCATTATAAAGCGAATGACCTACTACTTTGATTCATTATGTTTCACTTTTGTTCCACTAAAATAAAATTTTTAGAACTTGCCAAGTCCAGTGGAAAATCAAAACAACCACTCCCTAAACTTTCAGGAAGCCTTGAAGGCATTTTTAGTAGACTTTTGGGCATATCAAATGACATTATTATAGATGGGCACTGTGAACAAAAGCAGAATGCATCCACATATACCACTTACACTTTTCTGATTGCATGAAAAAGTGAAAGAAGCAAGATTAACACGATCAACGATTTTATTTAACCCACTGTATGTAAAACACTCCCTCCTCGAAAGAGCACAGCAGCCATAGGACCCGCAGCCACATAAGGCAAGCAGCACAAGCAGAGAGCAGCACAGCCTGGAGTTCTACAGGCTCAGCAGGAGGGCAGGCACAGAGACCCTGCTTTCATGAAGCCCCAACAGCATGAGCTTGGGAACTAAGGGCATCTGTTACGCTCCTGCAAATCACCTATTTCTGGCAAAAGAAAGGGGTCAGGAAAGGGGAAGGGGAAAGGTGAAAGAAGTGAAGGAGGGGCCCGGCAGGATGGCTCAGTGGTCTAAAGCGCTGGCCTAGGAAAGCTTGGGCGGCTGCAGGGACTGCGGTTCGATCCCCGGCACCACAGGCTGCGCCAGCCCTGCCCTCAGGGAAGGCTGAGCCCACCACAAAAAAATAAAATAAAATAAACAAACAAAAGAAAAAACAAGAAGTGAAGGAAATGCAGATAAGTTATCTGTGAGCATTTAAAAAGAGGGCCTGTTCTTCTATATTTGGGAAAGAAAAGAAAGGAGGTGTGGAAGAGAGGATGCAGCTCACGTGTAACAAAACGTACCCTCTGGACTCAGCGCAGAGCCCTGGACAAAGCACTGCTGGGCTTGCGAGGGCCTGGGTTCAGTGCCCAGAAGTACAACGGGCAAACACGGAGGTCAGTTCTAAGCAGCAAGACCCAGGGTCAGCTTCCTGAAGCTCAGTGATGAAGCAGAGAAACTTGCCAGGCTTTCTTCCTTGCTCCCCTTCAAAGTCCTGGGATCTATTCACATGGTCCTATGTCTGCAAAGTTTATACCAGAAGTGAGCTAATTGGATCTTTTGATTGTGTATTGGGTATTTGGTCACAGTCTTTTGAGACTGCTCTGTCCTTTCAGTCTAGCCTCTCTTGAGGATGACTTTGCATTTCCACTGGTATTTATGATTGTTGAGTCTTGGTAGTTTCAATGGCAAAGTGTCATATATTTAGTTTGAGGTTTTGTGGCATATATTGATAGGGCACGTGACCACTTGCATGCATAATTACATTATTGTTGGTTATTAATGCAAGCATAAAATGATATCCAGGAACTTCCTTGCTCTTTCTTTCTTTCTTTTTTCTTTCTTTCTTTCTTTCTTTCTTTCTTTCTTTCTTTCTTTCTTTCTTTCTTTCTTTCTTTCTTTCTCTTCTTCTTCTTTTTTTGTGGGCCCGGGGATCAAACTCTGAACCTTGTACTTGACAGGCAGGTGCTTCCTCTGCTGAGCTATATCCCCAGCCCTGTTGCTCTTTCTTTTAGGTGCTGTCTCACCTAAAGCCAGGACATGAAATGCATGACCAGACACCATGCATGATCAGGATTTTTCCACCTGCAGCACTGGATGATACAGGTAGAGGAGAAATAAGGTCTCTACTAGCTGGGTGTGGTGGCACACGCCTGTATTCCCAGCACTCAGGAGGCTGAGGCAGGAGGATCAGTGCGAGTTCGAGATCAGCCTGGGCTACAAAAGTGAGCTCAAGACCAGCCTGAACTGCATAACAAGACCCTGTCTCAAAAAAGACAAAAAAAAAAAAAAAAAAAAAAAAAAAAAAAAAAAAAAAAAAAAAAAAAAAAAAAAAAAAAAAAAAAAAAAAAAAACCAAAAACAAAAACAAAAAACTGTCTCCACTGCACAACTAAGAGAGCTGGCCTATGGCAATATCTTCTAACAGTTAGACCTATAAAAGCAATAGCAGAGAATTCAGTTCTCAACCATACGTAGTCTATGTATAAAGTGTCTCCTGTCACATGTAAGCTTGATAAGCAAACAGACATAAATATAAACACACCATGTATTTTAATGGGTACTATGTGGAGTAGAAATTCTCAAAGTCCTGTACTTGTAGACCTAAAACTGTCGCAGTGAGAATGGCTGTGTGTAAATGGCTGTTTTATATACCCCGCTACCAATAATAAAAAATAAATTTCAATAGACTATGCCATTAGAAGATGAACACATCTTTCTTTTCTATATATGGAAAATATTACAAAATTACTATCACCAATGAACATGCTATCAAAACTGTATAGGGTATGTGTGTAGATGTATGTCACAGCATGTTTATTAATTAGCTGCTTGTCATTTTTCTGTATTTTATGACAGTTAATTATTATCATTTTTGAAATCTCATAATTCATTATGACTTTACCTTCCTAAATAAATATTAACATTTATACCTAATTTTATGTTTATACTTTTTCTTAATAGGGGCTCAGCTCCTCGGATTATTTATGCTTCAGATGCTACAAAACCTAGATCCTCTAATTAGCAATAACAACTGTACACATCCACCATGCGCACGTATATGCATGCACACACAGAGACACATACAAGTATGTGCACACATTTACTAGGGCAAACACTGGTCCTGTGACTAATGCCTGTGCTTCTCTGAAGTTCAGGGCTCACCAGGTCAAGGTTGCTCAGTGGACTTCCCATCCTTCTCACAAGTCCAGCTGCCTCCCAGAGCCAGAGTTCTAGTGGCATGGGTTCAGGCTTCAAACAGACACCCCTGAGCCCATATTCTCATGCTGCATATTTGTACCCCACTCCATTACTGGGGAAGGTGAGGTTGTGCAACATTTTGCTCATCACTTCAAAATTCTAAACCTATCTGGTGTGACTCAAGTAAAGAGACCTATGAGCTCACACCTGTTACATGTGAGCCCAAGGTGGCCAGTCCCTGATTAGGGAGGGTGACAGCTGTGATATTTAGGGTCTGCAGCCCTTATGCACCCCTCTGTCCGAAGATCTGCATTTCCTCCCATCTCAGGAAAAATGAGAGCAAATTCATCTTATTTCTGATTGTTCCATATGGAGCAGTGGATGCTGCCTTCCTGACTCCCATTAGAAAACTGGCTTTGCTAGGGTTTTGCACTACTTTCTTTCCTGGATTTCTGCCACCCTACTTGGACCTAAAGTGACCCTTTCTGTTGCTATAAAATGGCCTGTAGAGACATCTCCGTATGTTCAGAGCATCTCCATGTACAGCCTTGCCCTGAATTTTGATGTTCAGTTTCTGTCATGACAGAGCTATGGCCAGTGAGGAAGCCAAGTAGAGCACTTATGACAGCGCCAGGGCTGGGAGTCACAGAGGCGTCTCTGAGAATGGCCAGTGCCCAGGCCACACCGTGCATTAGCCAGGGACTTGGCTGGAAACAGATGTGTCTTAGTTACTCTTCTCTCATTGCTGGGACAAATACCTGACACCCAAAATGAAGGAAGGAAAGGTTTATTTAGCTCACAGTGACTGGAGGTTTCAGTCCATACTTGGCTGGCTCCAAGGCTGACTGGCGCATGGCAGAGAGCAGCAGTTCATGGCAGTGGGACAGCAACAAAATGGGGACAGAGGCAACCGACCAACCAGGGGAGCAGAGAGCAACAGAGAGTTTCTCTGTCTATGCTACATTCAGGCTCTCTGCCTCAGCCTATCCACCTCAGGCCACACCTATAATCCCAGCAGCACTCAGACCCATAATCCCATCAGTACTAAAACACATAATCCCAGTGGAACATAAGTCAAGTCTCAAACTCTAGATGTTCCCACCTCATGACCACATGAGGCTTTGGAGTGACAACTAGACATACACCATAACAAGATGGAAGATTCAAACATGAAAATTGGGAGGAAAATGTTAAACAGATATTTACAAAAATGTAATGCAAGGAACACACACTACTCAGAGGCCAGCAACAGTGGAAATCTATAGCTACCCAAGAAGACCAAGGGTAAAGAAGGTGCTAGAACCTAATAGAGAGGGCTGCTTATCAAGCCCTGTGGTCTTCAACAGATAGAGAACCAGTGGTGAGCTGGGGGAGCAGTCAGGAGGATGCATACTCCAGCTACATGTTCCTCCCATCCGCGGACTTCCTATAGTCTAGACTGCACTGGAAACAGAAGCCAGGGCAACACCTGCGGCCGCAGAGGTCAGCCAGTCTCTAGAAGCACATGGCAGGGTGAAAGGTAGAGAACAGAGCTTGAGGAGGAGCGAAAGCTTCCAGGTATCCTGCCTGCCCTTCTTCCCAGTGAGCTAGAACCTGCTCAGCAAAAGTGCCCATGGTTTTATAGAAGTACCTCTTGCTGCCTGCAAATACAACTCTAGGACAACTGATGAAATGTCCATCTTCTTACCCAGATATTTCCATAACATAGCTGGGCAGAGAATTGTAACAGCTGGCTCATGATTTCATAAGGGAGAGAAGAGCAGCTTCGGTGATATTACCCTGGAATGAGAAAACAGCTGGGAAAAAGAAGCCAGCTCCTGCTATACTGTCCTCTTCCTAGGGCACAGGTGGTACTTGCCAAGAATGACAGACAAACAAAGCGTGGGTCTCTGGCTTGGAGCCAGGAGATGGGATGACCACTTCCAATGGATGGCTGGGAGCCTGTTTGAATGTCCTGAATTTTGAGGGAGTCACATCCCCAGGCATAGTAATAGGACCTGGCAATAAACTAAATGAACTACACATCCTAAGAGATCAAAGCGGAGTGCAAGATGGAGAGAAAGGGAAAATAAAATCCAGGATCCTCTGTGTTTTTATACAGTGAAGGGAATTAAAGGGCTTCTACCCCAATGGTGTGAACATGGAGACAGCACATCATCTTCACTGGTGCTGGTCCTGTTTTAGTAACGCCCGAGAACCTGCAGGGAGCTCCGACGCGCTGCCCATTTCCACCAGCCAGCTTCATTCGGCAGGGTTGGTTCACTTCAAGGGCCAGCCTTTAAGAAAACTTCCCTCTTTGGACTAAGAGGAAGCAGATACATACACAGTCAAATGTTCTGCAATTGCAGTGGGCCACCAGTGAAGCTTGTAATGTTGGAGGCTATTGAATCTAAGCCTCCTAGAGCTCATCTCACCAATCTAGCTCTGCGTTTCATGCATTGTAATTAAGCATTTTTTTTTTTTTTTCTTGCTGGGTGGTCAAGGGCAAGTCGAAGCAAGACCTGTATAACTAAACATTCATTCATTTTTTTTTTGTACTAAATTTCACTGGTTGTTGATAGATAACAGCATACTTCTAAACTGAATAAACATTATGAACACACACACACACACACACACACACACACATACACACACAGAAAACTTCCCTCCTTTCCATTAAAGAATAACAAAAACAGAGGAATTCACAAACGTGTGTGTCTGAATGCAGACAATAGTAAGTGATTCATCTCGTCACTGCAGATGACACTGTGTGTTCTTGCTTACAAATGTTCCACGGTGCATCAAGTGACAACTAAAAAGGGACAAAACAAGATAAAAATGGGAAGCTGAATTTAACCTGGTCTGTGTTCACTGCCTTCTGCGCTGGGAGGGTGCTTAACACTGAGGTCCGCATACCTTTGTGCTTGGCGATTACCTCCCAGAAATACCCAGGGAGGAGAAGCGACACATCTAATTGGCCCTCACAGACATGGTATGTTCTAGAACAGCCTGACCAAAGTGCACCCTCCAAACTGGCCTCTGTAGGCTGTGTTGCCTGGGAGTAGGAACCTTCTCTTCCTGCTTATGAATCACAGGGCTGGAACTCTTTTCTTAATTAACTTCCCTTGGATGGTGAAATCATCCATTGAGTCAAATCTCATCATCATATAGCCCAGAAAACTAAAGCTCAGTGAGGCTGCGTGACTGGCCGCAGATGAGACAGCTAATCAAACTGAGTCCAGAATGCAGTTATCTGGACATGGAGTCCTGGGCTTTCTTTGCTATAGCACTTCTGAGTCCCCAGCTGAGCACAGCCATTCAATAACAAGCTGTCAGCAGCTGACAACGAAAGAGGCCAGAGCTCAGGGCAGCTTGACTTGAAAGCTGAACTTGGGAAAGCTTCGGGAATGCTGGATATGTGATGTCACTGTGACTGATGTTACCGAAAGATTCACAAAGCAGAGCTGATGTTGTCACTAACCATGTGCTACAGATACTGTGCCATACCTGACCTGTAACCTGAGCAGGCAACTCTACAGAGAAATGTGAAACGCCCCTCTGTTTGTCTTGGAATTACACACACACACACACACACACTAGCGACTGGCTTGGTTTCATTTTGCGAGGCCTGCATAGCAGTCGGTAGTAGTTTATTTTCTGTAAGCTTTTACAGAATCAGAAAACCCAGGGAAAGCCTTTGGAAGTCAATTTCTCATGTGTGGAAATAAGAGGTAAACAAACGAATCCTGTATTGTGCTCTTATACTACGGACAGAAGAGGCAATCTCTTCTAAACATCATTTTCCAGCTTCTCCCTTTCTTCCTTCTCTTCTTCCTTGTCTCCCAGTTATGCCATGAAAACTGTGATTTCAATGTCCATTTGTGAGGACTTTAAAAAAAAATGAAGCAAAAGAAAGGAAAAGAAAACCACACTAGCCAAAGAGGAAACCACATCTAAAATGTCAACACTTCAAAAAGTCGTTCGCGTTTAGTATAATGTTTTTTTTCATAAACTCGCTAACTTTCACGCAGACATACTTTCTTATTTGGTGCACAGGAAGAAAAACAAGAAGATTTCCAGCCAGGCCGAAGGCCAGGGGAGGTGGAAGGACAAGCCCAGCACGAAAGTTCCAGTCCTCCTAGTTGCTCTGCTGGCGGAGCATTGCCATTTCCTCCTAATTAACTAGCCAAACACCATTAATTTTTACGAGCACACCTAAGATCAGTATCTGACTCCCTTCCTTCAATTCTTTCTGAGTAAAATCAGTTGGCAGGAAAGGATAAGCCTGGGAATTTGTGCCTCTTCTTCGCTTTCCCTGGTAAAAACACTCAGTGAAACCAAATACAAAACAAATCACATTCTTTAAGGATATGTATTTCCTAACAATGTCCCTTCCTGATAAGCCAGGCAGGCTCATGTTCCTGCCCCACTCACTCCCTGGGCACAGTGGCCACAGCTGCTTGGCTGCTCATGTCCCAAGAGGAGTAGGGGTAGAGGGACGAGCAAGCAGGCCAGGGACACCTAGAACGTTCTCGGTGACCTCAACCCTCACCGTGACTATCTCTTTTTACAGGAAACATGCAGTCATATATTTAAGCCATAGAGGTCCTTCCTATTTAAGCTGAAAATTAAAGTATGTATCGCTAAAAGAACATGGTCCTCCTGAATACTAGTTTTCATTTTCAATCATATCCTTGCATTTGCGAGAATTCTTTCACTTACACACCGAGACTTTGGAAACTGTTACCTGAGCATAATGTGATGGCAACCGGAAATAGCACTAATACGTTATAGATAGTCCTGGGGTTCATGCTAAGAGCTAAGTACACAGGCCAAGACGCAGCACCACACAGACATTCTGTCTATCTCCACTTCTCACTCATCTGCCAACCAACGCAATTATGCATTTCCACAAAGGCCTGCTATATGAATGAATGAGGTAGAAAAGCTCTGTGATATTATTAAAGCTGCATTTATTCTCCACCTATCTCAAGAGTTGCTGTGATGTGTCTCAGAACTCCTATCCTATAAAAATGGAGAAAACGTAGAAGCCTTCATGTGACGTCAAGCACGGG
>PVJA010005030.1:45849-81765 GCA_004027025.1 Myocastor coypus | reverse complement strand
AAAAAAAAAAAAAAAAAAGAAAGGGGAAAAGAAAAAGAAAAAAAAAAGTAATGTTGATTTAGAAGGGTTAATGTTTAATTGTTTCATCAATCTTATATACCTATATGTGTTAATCTAAACTCATCTGATGATGAAAATATAACCATTGTTAAATTTAAACAATAAAAATATTAAATTAAAAAATGTTTCTGTAGGTCTTTGGAGAAATGATATTTGTATGAAAGTATCTGCTGTTGTGCTACCTGATATGTTGTTGGTCTTCATGTCAGGTTGACTAGGGCTTGCTTTTCTGTGATGATAACACATGCTCTATCCAAAGAGGTTTTTAACTGACCATTATGTCATTCCTAAAACATATCCAGTAGTGAGCCTCTGTGGGAAGAATCAAAGGGTCAAGCTCCAAGGTGTGACCTGGCAGGAGAGAGATTTGGGGAGCATTTGTTGGGCGAGGTCCTATACATGTCCCGGCTGCACTGACTTGGCCAGGAAGGAGTAACAGAGGTTCTGCATCTCAGCAGCTGCCAGCAATGTAGCGTCCTTACAGGAAAGTTATGTGACATGGTTGAAGTTCTCAAAGATTCAAAGCAGAATCAATCTTATGCAGAAAATAAACACGGCAAGTCTACTTACTGATGAGTTCCATTGCGGGAGAGTGTTCATAAATTAGATTCATCCATAAGCCCGGCAAAGTGAGCCTTATACACCTTTGACACATATATACAATGCAAACTTAAAGCAAACCAAATATGCAGATACACGAACCCAGTCAGTCCCTGACCATACCATACTACGATGGCACAGAGAGCACACACAGAGAGCACAGCACAATTGTGACAATGCCTGGCAGGCACGTGATCCACTTCAGCAATTTGCACCTGCCAATGTCTATAACTCAAGGGCCATTCCTGTCTGTGAAAGCTTTCAACTTGCCTGTACGATGGTGACCTACACTGCACATTCATTCATTCCACAGGTGTTCAGAGGATATTTTTCATGTGTCTTACACTGTTCATTCAGCAGTTAGAATGGAGAACAATACCAGCTCTGGTTTAGTCCTCCTGACCCACAATGGCATCATTCAGTAGACATGTCTCAGAACTCTACAGAAGATAAAAGTGAGCCATAGCATACATCTCTAATGAAGCATCCCAATGGTGAGGAAGACCACAGAAGTTTCCTGGAAGACTCTGTGTTGGTTCTGAGGCCTGCAGGACTTCAAGAGCTCATCAGCCAGAAAGATGGAATGATTGGATGCAAATAACAAGAGCAATAATGCTAAGGAGGAAGATGAGAGTGGCTAGAGTTGTGGGGCAGACTGACATGAGAGCAGTGTGCAGATACGAGACAACTCGGGGCCACTTGGCAGGAAGGACTGCGCTGGGGAATTCTTGTCTCTGGAGCAATGGAAAGGACTGAGTTCTTTGAGACAATGATTTATGTTTTCGGAAGATCATCCTGGCTGAGACAGTGTTGTTTAATATACGAGATAAGAAGTGACAGAGGCTAGAAATAGCAAAAAAGCATATGGGTGAAGAAACACACACATCCATATCAGCAAATGCATACATACACATAGTTACTGTCCATGCACACACACACACACACACACACACACACACACACACACACGAGTTCTAACGTCTCAAGTGGCACCAGGATTATATGGTTAGTATACGACTGCCACATCCTCCTTAGTCTCCGTTAACAGCAGAGTCCTAGATTGTGCCTAGGTGTGGTGCACAGCTCTTATCTGGCAGGAGGAGGCAGCAACATAAAACCTCATCAAGCATGGCAAAAGCAGGCAGACCGGAAATGTGCCCTGGGCCCCTGTCTAGCCACAGCAGGTGGCAGGTGTCAGGCTTTTCCTCTTTCTTGAACATGGTGCATCCTGTTCCTCACGCAATCCTTGACGGATAATTTTCGGGATGAGTGACTATAGCTTGCTCTTGGGACCTACGTTTGAGGGTGGAGAACTGGAGTGACTAGGCTTACCTTTCATGTTTTAACCTCTTAGTGTCAGACATTTCCTCAGTACAGAAATATAATTGATCCTGATCCATTACCTGAGTCACAAATTGCAACCAACCCGAATTCTGCCCACAGCTTCAATATTTCCCCTTGCGAAATGCAGGTACATAAGGAAGTGAAGAGAATATTGCTTTGAACCTGAAAATACCATTATACACAAATGGCAACTTGAGAAACACATTTCTAATAATTTGTGGTGTCTAGGAATAGACCAACCCTCCTGTGCATAAATGCATAATCTTGTATGGGTGGCTCAGTGGACAGAGGGCAGGACATGACTGAGTCCCAGGAAAGTTTCTTGCTCTTCTAAAAGAATACATTAAGAATAACTTGATTGTGAGATTGCTCTTTTCTAAGCCACAAGAAAAGCATTTTTCCCTTCACCTTGACCATATGGTGTGGTCCTAGCAAGTCCTGCAGCCCTTCTGCAATTGCACACCGCTGGAAGGCTGAATGTTACAGGAGGACTCTAGTCCCTCTCCTCCATGCCCAATGCACATAGAACAGAATCCCCCTGTACTCACAGTGGTGGGCCCTTCCTGACAGTGACCAGAAGGACCCCCCAACACCACATCCCTGCCTGCAGGTCTAGTTCAAATCTCTGCACACAACCATGGCTCTAACTCTCACAGCGCCTGGGATTATAGATGTGTGTCATTCCCATTTCACTGATGAGATAACTGGGGTCCTGAAGACCCTTTGGCACTCTAAGTATGGGGGGTCTGCAGCCAGTCTCTAACCTTCATGGCTTCTGCTCAAGGTATGCATTATTTCCTGCAATGGGTATCTTGGCTGAGCAGGGAAATACTCACCCCAGAGAGTTCAGTGTCTCTAAGTGGTTTGTAGAAAGACCTCATTCCTTGAAGGTCACACTATCTTTGGGAATTCCTTGCCAATGGTTGATTTCTCATATGAGAGACTAAGGAGTGGGTATAGGAGCCACAGTGCCCTTCAGCACATGTAGATGAACAGAAAGCTTCTAGTGGTCTACGGGCAGTGATGGTTTTAGCTGGCTGGAATCAGTGATACTGACCAGAAGGTGTTAACAGCAAAGTCCTAGATTGTGCCTCGGTGTGGGGCACAGCTTCTCACAGGCGTGCTTAGCCTGTCACACTGGATATGGGTAGATTGCTGGTCACTGGCCTGGGGCTATGGACCCCAGATGGGAACTCAGCAGAGAAAAGGGGTCGCAATGAGTTACTAAAATCTTGTTGAGCAAAGACAGGTGCCAGCCTGAGTCCTGTGTGGGGTTGTTGATCTTCAGCACCTACCTATGAGTAAACACACAGAGTCCACATCCAATCTGTTCAACAAATGGGCATCCGTGACAATGCTCTCATAGGCCAACGGATGAGTCACCCAAGGACCACACTCTGGTGATGGAGGGAGAATTAGTTCTGGCATTTTTGCTTTTAAATAAGGTTACCTTTATTCAGACAAAATCATGCTAAGCCTCACATGAGAAGCAAGTCACAAGGAAACTCCTTGTGTATCTGAGATCAGAGGCCATCTCCCACGTGGACTGTAAGAGCTCCAGAACCCAATTGTGCCATGACACTTTCAGAAACGTGTCGATGGATTCTAAACTATAAAATACTTGCTTTCTACCTTTTAGGATTATAAGCTTCTGATATCAACCACATAGGAAAGAAGAAGGATGGCATTGCTTGGGCTCCCATTGCTGCAATTCTACCATCATCAGGAAATTTGTTAGCACCATCAGAAGAGTTATTAAGATGCTCGAGAAAATAAGCTGTTAAGAAAATGCATTTAGGTATCATAAAATGATAAGGCCATGTTTCTCCTTGCCAAAGGAATTATGCAGAGGGACATAAACAGTGATGTTATGACTGCAACTTCCAGTCATAATAGTTCTTGCCCAGCAATAGCATGAGGACATTTAGAATGGAGAAATAAACAAGCTGAAACCTGGCATTGCTCGGGAGAGCAGGTGTCGTCTCACTCAGGGATGTACCTCTGAAGGTGACGTTCCACACTCACCAGGAGCAGCTGGCAGTCACAAGTTACAGTGGCCAAAATGGTAGAATGGCTCAAAAACTTACAATATTATTTGTGTTCTTTCCCCCCATAAATTCGGAGTCAACAAGCTGTGCAGAACTATAGTCCTAGATCTCTGTTGGAAACAGATAAAAACAATGAGCCAGAAGTGGGTGGTTAAATGTGTGCTTGTGGTGGTTAAATCCCTCCCTGGAAACGTGCTCCCTGCATTTGGCGCTGGAAAGGACAGCGTCAAAGGTGACCGCATCAGTGAGAGCAAATAGACATGAATGAAATCATAGAAAACATTACTCAAAATTGACCTGGCTTTTCCATGCCTCATCATTTCCTAATTTCAGCAAGACTTCGATGCTCTGATAGGATCAGATTCTCTGCAGTGGCTTAGCACGGGAAGCCCCTAAGTGACGGCCCAGAACAGGACATCTAAAGCCCTTCAGGGGTCAGAACAACCGTGGTGGAAAGGAAATTTGCACCACGCTTACCTAATCAATCAGATCAGCTGAATCCACTAGAGCGTTTTCTCACTGCAATGAGCGAGTCAATTCTACGTGTTGTAGATAAACAGGACAGCATTCAGCTCCCTATTTACTGAGCCCTGATTTAAATAACCCTGTGCCCTTTTGCTGATGCCTTCTAATAATTCATAGCTTTGGTGTTTCGCTATGTCCAAGAAATGTCTCTAGAGGTAAACAGATCTAAATTCCTTCCACATTATTTAAGCATGGGTTCTTTTTATTTTTCTCGTTTTTAAAAAAACTCAATGAACTGTGTGCTATAAATAAAAAGAAATGAGATCCTTTTTTTCATGATGATAATGCTTAAACCCTATTTCCCGAGATGAAACTTGCATGGTAATGCACAAGCCCTGCTATAAATATATTTCTCATATTTTATGCATCCAGTTCTAAAGTTATCATGTTTACAATGCACAAATACAAATCCCACCATTACACTCTTAAGTAAGCTCAGTTATCTAAGGAATGGCACAAACACAAACAGAACTAAAGAAAACGAAGACAGGAATGAGGAGCCACGTGATGCAGATACCACATCGCCTTCATCAGAGAGAACTCTGGGCTCCTGTTAGCACACTGGCTGTCCCAGGAGAGGTGGGTGTGAAACGGCCTTCAACCCTACCCAGTCTCCCCTCAGCCTCAGCCTGGTACCCACCCACTTTATCTCTGTGACTCCACGGCAGGACTAAAAGGAATACAGAAAGCATTTACCAAGGCTCTTGACTGTGCTCTCGTCACCCCCCACCCCCGTCACTGCCTCTCATTAAGGAGAACCAGCTAGAGACATAGAGAGAGGGGAAAGGACTGAGACCCTCAGCAGCACAAAGGCAGCACAGGCAGGACAGCCAAGCTGGATGGCAAGGGAGACAGCAAGCAAGGTTTCCATGAAGCCAGCTGCTGTCCGCCTGTGCCTTTCCCTGGGTCCCAGGGGATGCTTCTCTATTAGGTCAGCTCCCAGGGCCCAGCAGGCGCCCAGAGCCCCCTGTGCCACAGATACAGCCTTGCTGCGTGGGTCGAGCATAGAGAGCTACAGTCATGCTCTCAGGGCTTCCACAGATCCCAGAGCTTGCTCTGAAGCTTTGCTCTATTCAGCGACCCCAGGATAAGCCCTGGTCCCCCATCCCGCTGGAGATTGTGAATACACTCAGACGAATGAAGGTTTTGGTAAGATCTGCACCCTGAAGCCTGGCTGTGAGCTCAGAGCTTGGGCTTTACTGAAGCTGCTCTGCTTTTCTGTGCCCTGGTTGCTGAGGAAAACCGCATGGCAGAAGGACTCCAGCAGCCGGTGCAATACAGCAGGATGTGGGGTCATGACAGTTGGGTCCCCTGACACACAAGATTTAGGAGCGACTGCGAAGGGCTTCCCATACTGAGAATCTAAACCACAAGGCAAAGGAAATCGCCATCTTGCGTGCTAACCGTGGTAACCAGAGATGGACAGGGCCTCAGTCGATGTGACTGGGAAACATGCCCAGACTCCCTCTTCCAACCTGTCTGGGAGACCTTGCTGTGGAGAGCCCATGGGCCCAGCAGAAGGAAGCCTTCTAGGGCGGGGTGGATGGTGGTAAACTTCACTGTGCATGGGGGACTTGCAGCCAGCTGGCAGGGGACGGGCTTAGGTTTTAATCTCATCCCAGTTTCATTTTACTTCTGGTTAAATAATCCCATTTTTTTTTTTGATAGTTGGTTTTAGCCTCTCCAACGGTTTACTTGAGCTTGATAGATTTCTTTCCAGATTCATCTAGTCAGCCCCCATAGGCAGAGTGACCTAGGAATTGCCAGGGTCCCCAGAAGACACTAAAAGAGGAAGCTTGCCTTGCCCAGGGTATACCCCGTGAATATCAGGAGTAGAAAAAAGTTTCCATTAGTCTTAAGCTTGGCAATGCAGCATGACACAGTGACCACTCAGAGCTCTGCCTACCTGGGCGTGGCTGGATCCCTCAACATCCCTGGCAGGGCTTAGACACTGGTGGCTTCTAGATCCAGAGCTAAGAACTGGGAGAAGGTAGCTAGGAGGAGGAGCAGACCGTGCGTGGTCTTTGTATAGGCATCACCAGCCCCAGTGAGGACCACCCCACCGGGCAGAGAGAGAGCTAGAGAATAATTTCCCAGGGCCCATGACCAAATCAGGAAGAAGCAAAGGCCAGGCCAGAGGAATCTCAGTAGAAGGGCAGGACCGAACTCAATTGGAAGAGGCTTCCTAGGGTTTCTTTGTCCAGTGCAAGAGTCTAAGACATAACAGCTAAGCCCAGAAGTTCTTCCCAGGCGCTATGAGCAGGACCAGACACAGTGAGAGGAAACCGAGTGACCCTTCCAATCACGGTGCTGTGAGCCTGACTACACTTGAGGCCAGAGAGAAACTGTCTGAGTAAGGATTCTATGACCTAGGTAGAGATCTAAGGTGGACATGGGTAAGCCTAGAAGAGGCAGGCATAAAAAGCCCACACCACATGCTGTTCCCAAAGCCAGCTCTTCCTATGATTCAGGGCCAGGAACATAGACAGCTGGCACTGGCCCTCTGGACACACAAGAAAAACTCCACAAAAGTATCAACCCTAACCTCTCGCTAGATGCTGGGACCTGGATACCCAGGGCAGCCTTGGAGCATCCGCAGCAATCCGCTGGCCTTTGTTGTGACGGAGGATTTGGGAACAACCAGGCCACCAGGTCACCAGCGTAGCATGGTAGGCCTGGCTCTTCCAGATCACCACAGATGCTTCCCAGTGGCCTTGACCAGCAGATCCTGCTTCTGTGTGGAAACCTCTGCAAAGCCAGGGTCACAGGGCACAGCACGTCTAACCCATGGCAAAGCAGGACAGAAGCTGGAACTCTGTTCTCTCAACTGGTGCAGTAAGAATCAGCGAGCTTGCCTGGCTCTCAGTCCTAACAGGAAAGATACAATACAGTCCCTGGAAGGAGGGCGCAAAACCCTTGGAAGGCTGGAGGCCACAGAGCCAGGGGAAAAGGAAGGTGAGGGAGGGGCCCATGCAGAGAAATGCCAGGCACGCCCTTGCCAAGGTGTGGAGAGCAAGACACTTTTCAAGTCACTGGTGTGACGTCAGCAGGGCTCTCCGTGGTGACCCGGTGCCGCATGGGCCTGCCCCTGCCTGGAGGCACCCACAGGCCCGCCTCACTTTGCGCCCGTATTCACCCATCCTCACTTTCATCAGGCCTAAATCTGCAGAGGTTTCTGACTCTCACCTTGCTAACTCTGCAGCTGCACTTGGTCACATCCCCAAGCAGGGACTTGACCAGCGAGGATGGGAAGAGGTGTCCAGCAAGTCTGACTCGATGACCAAGCTGTGAAGAATGGAGGCACGCAGCTCTGCAGAGCCCAGAGAGGAGCAGCAATGGCCGGAGCTTGGAGGCAGCCCCAAGAGCGCCTAGGTCCACACTTCGGTGCTGATGTTCTGCGCGACAGCAGCATGGACAGCCGCAGCAGCCGCTCTGTACCTCTGCGCTCCTGCCCTGCCATCGCCCTGCATAAACAGACGCGTCACAGCTTCAGTTTTCACCCACCTTCAGCTCTAGCGCACCAGCGCCCAAGCCCTCGGCCAGACGTTTGCGGGCTTGCAGGCTCAGCAGCCATTCCGTGCCATCCTCCCCGCACGCCACACTTCGGGCCGTGACCCAAACCTGTGCTGTCCTCCTGCCCAGTGTTGCCCAGCTAATTCTAACTCACGCTGCAGATTCTCCCATCAGAAATGAGCAAGGAGGACACAGCAAGGAGGTGCCACCCACAGGGCAAGCAGACAGCTCTCACCAGCAGCTGCCCCTCCTGCCGCCCTGACCTTGGACCTCAGCCTCCAGGACTGGAAAACTTAACTAGCAGTGGCTTCAAGCATTTCTTTGGTGCTTCCTTATGATGACCCAAGCTTCCTGAGACACAAAGTGACCGTGACTTGTCATTTCTCCCTAGAGTAGAAAGGCAACACAAATTTTCTTTCTAGTATACTTCACAATTATTTTTCATACTGTTATCAAGAAACGTGCTATCTGTTTTGTAGCAGCTCATTTCAAATGCCAGGGGAACTTTTAGGGTGGCTGACAGATTCAGAAAAGCTCTGTGAAGATTGCATAAGATTTCAAAGCATTTTAAAGCTGGTTTTCTCTTTATTCATACTAAGAAATGTGAGTTCCTTCTTGAATGAGTGATACTCGTTGATGGAGCCATTGCCACTAAGGAAGCCTTTGATGTAGTTGTGTACTGCGTTTTATTTTTCTCAGTCAGTCTTAGTATTCTCTACCAGATCAGAAAGAAATGTATGAAAATAGTAGTGGTTGACAAGGGTGCTTCAGGACAAGAGTCAAAAAACATGGAAGGATCATGCTGGGCAGGAAGTCGGGCAGCAGGTGTGGTTGGCACAGGCCCTGAAAAGACTCACCTTTAATCCTTGCTGCCTGTGTTACTTTATGGGATAAAAATCATAAAGTGTTTTGGGATACAGAGCAAGAGGGTGGCAGGAGTAGATCTGACCCAGAGAAGACCACATGACCATGAAGGCAATGGCCGTGAGATGCCACCACAGGAAGGCCACTAGCAGCTAGAAGCCACAAGAAGCAACGAACAGGCGCTCCTCAAGAGTGTTCAAAGAGAGCGTGGTCCTGTCAAGCCTCACCTCAGCCTTCAGAACTGCACATCTTGGATTGGAAGTTACTAGACTGTTGTCTTCCACAATTGGGAGAAATTAAATGCGTGTGGTTTTCAAGGGTTGCTTTAAATGTGTGTTAGAGGGCCACATCAGCCATAGAGAACTCACTCGGGCAGCTGGGCAGTGGACCACATAGGACAGGGCAGGCGGGAGATGGGAGGAGCACACTTCTCCTGCAACTGTCCACCAGGCAGGGTCAAAGGTGCTGGGCATCACTGATGCTCTGTGCGAACACTTGATTTGCCTGAGCCTGCACAGCCCAGCGGCAGTGCAGCTGGTGTTCTGAGCACCTACCAGGATCCAGTTCTGCTGTCCCAGACACTTGCAGCCACAGAGCTGCACACAGGAGTAACCTGCACAGGGCAGGTCCTAACGTAGAGAGACCCAGTGCTGCCCAGGTAAGCTGGGGCCCTGGATGGTCAGTGTGCTGCCCTGCATGGCCAGGGTAGAGACTAGTAGAAAACATTTTCTACTCTTGTTGCTCCTGATGGGAAGTTGAACGAGGGAGGAGGAGAAGGAGTTTGGGACTCATAGTTATAAAATAGTATCTGACCTAAAAAATTGCACAAGAACGTGATGTTGTGGACCTTGTACCAGTGACCTCTCCAAGCCTTGGAAGAGACTGAAACCTTAGCCTCCCTGGCTTCATAGTCAAACAGGGGCATCTGCACCAGCTCCGGAACTTGGCACCTGATACTGCTTGGAGTTTGGTTGCCCTTGTGTGAATGAATGATATATCCATGAACGGAACATTTCACATAGGCAAAATTAAATCTATTTCATAACATACTGTACACAGGCCACAGATCCAGCAACTTAATTCCTGGTCACAAATCTACACAGAGGCCACAAAAGAGCAGCTTGCATGCTCCAATCCTGCCTGTCCACCATTTGTTGGCAATTATATTTAAGAGTTTAAGCAGACCAATTTGCATAAATTATCTGCCTGCAAAGGCCCAGTCTATGTAAGACACATTGAAAACTGACAAGACCTTCCCAAAGGCAAGAGCATTTTATTTGACTTAAAGTTGCATATTATGCTTAAAAATGATTAGTCTAATTAGAACCAGATTTGCTTTGATCATGCCATTAATTTAGAAGGGTCGGGGTGCTGGGGCTCTTCACTCTGATTCTTTCATTTCCACAAACCCATGAACAGGTTTCAAATTAGAACCAGCACTACGCTTTAGTGATGTAAATCCATTTCTCCTTTTCTTCTTGTGCCTTCGTGAAGTCTAGAATAATTATTTAATGAAATTTCAACCAGGGAAGCCTGTGTTGGAGGTGTCAATGTCCTGTGACGTTCCAACTCTGCCAACAGGAATCTTCTAGGTGAACATTTCCCCGGGCTGGGGGCTGGCATGAGAGGGAGAAGGCCACCCGCCCACCCCGCCCCCAAGAAAAAGGCTTGGACATACGTTGAAAAGCTGTTTATCAGAATCCAACCAGCAAGACCAATTTAAGAATGCCCCATGAATTTGGATCCAGGGTCATGAATGATGCATAGTTTGTCAGACTTCTGTGAGTGGAATTCATTCCAAGCCCAGCAGGGAACCACAACAGCAGGGACTGGTGTCTTTAATCACATTTCAGGAAAACAAGGAAAAGCTCAGCTTGCAGTGCTCCTGGTAGCTTAGTGAGAAGAGAGCAACGTGCATGAGAATGTCAGAGTCTCTCCCAATTGTCACTAAACCATAAGCAGCTACAAGGGGACCTGAGTGCTTGCATAAATACATAGGTTCATTATGCATGTGCTTATACATTTCTATGTGCTCCCCTGTGTGTAAGTGTAAACACACACTCGTATGTACATACATACATGCATACATATGTTCAGACATATGGAAGATGCTTAGAGCCTCATTCGGTTTTTTTGTGTGCGTGTTTATTTACTTTGTTTTTTTAATTTATTACTTTTAATAAGAAATACCAATGTGACAGTTTCAAAATTCATTAGCAGTACATTTCCAATATTTGTTACAGTGCATATTGTTGTCCTCCTATTAGTCATTCAGAGCACCAGGTGCAGATGTTATAATTTTTCTAATCGTTATCGGTTTCAATTTCTTTTGTTTCAATTTTTTTTATTGTTTAAATTTAACAATGGTTATATTACATATTTTCATCATCAGATCAGTTTAGATTAATACATATAGGTATATAAGATTGATCAAACAATTAAACATTAACCTTTCTAAATCCACATTACTTTTTCTTTTCTTTTCCCCTTTCTTTTTCTAATCGTTATTGGTATGACTATTTTTTTCTCAGTGAACTAAGAGGAAGTAGTTGTATACGTAATCCAATATTCGATAACCACAGTAGGTTATTGTTAAAACTGGCAGTGTTGGAAGCTGTTGATCAAGGAGATTAGGGGCTACAGAGGAAATAGATTAAAGATACATAGTGTGCCAAAGGAGAGTCACCTAGAGAGAAAACATTCTCTCACACTTTCACAGAGAGCAAACGGGTCAAGCAATGGCCATGAGTCATCCAGATGGCTGACACTGACAACAGTTCTACAAAGCACTGCACATGGTTCCAAAGTAAATCCTGAGGGAATGTGAGTGACCTTAGGAGATTCAAAAGTCACATGTTTTGCTATACAGGTCTTGCTTTAACTCGCACTTAACCACTCAGCAGAAAAGTATGCATGTATGTATGTACATATGAGTGTGTGTTTATACTTACACACAGGGGGACACGTCCAAATGTATAAGCACACGCATAATGAACCTATGTATTTACACAACCCTCAGGTCCCCTTGTAGCTGCTTATGTTCTAGTGACAATAGGAGAGACTCTGACATTGTCACGCACATTGCTCTCTTCTCACTAAGCTACCAGGAGCACTGCAAGCTGAGCTTCTCCTTGTTTTCCTGAAATGTCATTAAAGCTAGATTACAATGCTGAGCTGTGTCAAACAATACATAAATATTTCTAAGTTCAGGGCTGGGGAGACAGCTCAGTGGTTTAAGTGCCTATGTAGCAAGTGCAAGGTGCTGGATTCTATCCCAGGTACCACACGCCGTACCATCCACCAAAACTGGGTGTGGTGGAGCACACCTATAAACCCAGCACTGGGGAGGCTGAGCCAGGAGGATCACTATGAATCTAAGTTGCATGGTGAAACTCTGCATCAAATAATTAATTAATTAATTTTAATGATTTTACTTTTTGAAATATTTCTAAGCTGAATCAGCAAGGTTATCATTGCTGATATTTACCAAAAAGAATTTCATGATCATCAATAGATATAAAAAATAATTGTAAGTATCAATTAGTGAATATGAACAGATTCTGCTGTGAATTACGCATAGATGCCGGATCTCTGTGCCATCCACCTCCATACTCTACACACACCCACGCTTCAATGGGGCCACTCCACTCATGTGTCCTACGCCTCACATGCTTGTAGATTCACTTACACACCTAATCTTTGTAGCACATCACCTTGTGCTGTGAAATCACTTTAGATTTCTGTGACAGCAAAGGCAGCCCTTGCGAACTCCTCACCTACAGCCCACCATAGCCGAGTCTGTATGAGTAGGGCTCTCTTGAGAAGTGGAGTTAAGGAGACACATTGGGGTCGGGGGCAAGATCGGGAGCTGATTAGGAGTTGACTTGGGAAACCGTGAGCCCAGCAAATGCAAAGCTATAGATCCAGAAGACCTGATGGCCTAAGTTCTATTCTAAAGGCCAGCAGGGCCAAGACTCAGCACAGTTGATGTTTCAATTGCATCCAGGGCAAGGAAAAAGTTAAATTCTAGGTCAGAGACCATCAGGAAGGAGGAAGTCCTTGCTCAGGCATTTTTTGTTGTTGTTGTGGTTTTCGTGTTTTGTTTTTGTTTTTTTTTTTTCTTTCAAAATCATATTTGAACTTTCAACCATTCAGTCAGATGGGCCAGAGAGATAGCTCAGAAGACGTGCCTGCCTGGCAAGTGCAGGGTCCTAAACTCAATCCTCGGTTCCAAACGGGGAAACAAAAGTTAGGTGAGGACCACCTGTGCTAGGGACACGCTCTGTTGACTCCGTCAACTGATTCAAGTGTCACCTTCATCCACAAACTCCCTCAACCCTCACCCGGCCCAGTGAGTGGTCACCGTATGGCCTAGCAAGGCCACCACATGAAGCTGGCCATCGTAACGTCTTACACACAGGAACACATTTGTTTTTATTTTTATTTTTTATAACTTTAGAAGTTTTAATTCTAAATAGACTAGTCAGTTATTTGTAGGTCAATTAGCAGAGATCTTTTTAAAGAAGAATTTGGACGAAATAAAACTTTTATCTAATATACATTTGTATTCTATACATATATTTAAATTTTTTTAAATTTTATTTTAAAGAGTAAAAATAGCAGAAACAAAGATAGAAAAACAGCAACAAGGCAGAGTACATATTGTAGAGAATTTCAGAACAAGAACAAAATTTAACAGTGGTTGTATTACTTATTTTCGTCATCAAATCTGTTTAGAATAATAGATATAGGTATGTAAGATTGGCCAAATAATTAAACATTAATACTTTCAATAAACCTTAAATTTTTTTAACTCTTCCACATGCATTTTGTATTTAAGTCACTCTTCTAAAATAAAATTTATGGGGGTTGGGGATGCAGAAAACACAAGGGCCTGAGTTTGATTCCTGGTCCCCCCGCAGTACATTTATTAAGCTGAGCAGTCAACATGAAGCTAAGTAGTAAATTAACTTTTTGAAAACCTTCATTCTGATGTGGCATGGTTGGCTTTCCTGTGGGCTTCTGGAAGCATCTGCCGCTGAGATGACAAAGCGGACATCTGCACGGGCTCAGCCCTGAGTGGCGCTGAGCTGGACACACTGGCAGAGCCCTCCACAGGCACGCACCATTAAGTGGCTGCTCCATGCCGCAGCCCCTATCCCGTCCCCACGGGGCTAGCCAAGGCCAGCAGGCCAGGAACAGAAGTCGGCCAGTGACGAAGCAGCTCTCGGGGGCTCAGCCCTCCATGGTCGCTCTCTCCACTAGCACAAAGTTGGACTAACCACGACACCCACCTTGTGCGCAGAGGCACTGGGGTTTGCTGCCTCGCAGATCTCATGTACCTGCAAATAATGTTGGCTTTATGTAAGCAAATGAGAGCGTAAACACATCCATCCCCTGCTTCCCTGATGCCAGGGGCTTCTGTGGAACGAGGGCTGGCAGCGAGGCTGATGTGCCGTCTATCCTGATAAATGGGTCCCGGCTGCAGCTGCAGTCATCTCACATAATGATGCCGGAGACCAAGGGAGAAGCAAACCCCCAATTCTTTGTGTAGATTCATCACGGCTTCAGAAACTGAAGGAAAAAGAGATGAGGGAAGAGAGCGGGCCCTATGGATATAGTCTAAAGCAAATCTTCCCTCGAGCCACGTTGGCATTCAAGTGTGTGATTCTGAACGGGCTTCTATTTGTTGACAGGAAGTAGAGATGGTCTATAAAGGGGGCTGTGGACAGCGTAAGGCCTGAGCTCTGTCCCCGAGTAGGACTCCCATGTGGACTGTAGGAACAAATCCACCGCTGTTCCTGATTACATCTGGGAAGATGTGGAAAGGAAGAGGTACTAGAAGTCAGCAGTCCCGCTCGGAGAGGTTCATCTAAGCAGGGGTGTCTATGCAGGAAGTAGGCACTTAGAGACAGCACAGAGCAGAGGGAGGGGCCCAGAGGGGACAAGGACCAACCTTGGATTCACAGGATGCCTCAGCTCTGCCCACTCCAAAGCAAGCTGTTAGATGTGGCATCTTCAGAGCCTGAAGTTTCCAGGATAGCACACAGAGGACAATGGAAAGGAGAGTCCCAAAGGGGGGCAGGGAAGCTCCCCTAACTTGTGGGAGGAAGGGACAGCCGATGACCACAGCCTATAATGAGCCAAGGACAGCCTTGGAAAACCACGCCTTGTACAAGTGGGAAGTTGAGGGGTGGGAGACTATCATGCCTTCACTTGGGGGTTAGATGCACCCCAAACCCATGCTGTGGAGCACAGGCTGCCAGGGTGCCTTCACTAGAAAATGCAAGAGCATCTGTTGATCTGTGTAAAAGACATCGAGGGACTATCTGGGCAGAGATTGAGACATATCCATAATTGTATAAAGCGGATGGCAGGTGGTAGTCTAAAGGAAGGGGAAGCAGAGGGGTCAGCAACCGGAAGTAGGATGGACTTGCACCACAGGTGCATCATGGGACGGGTGTGGACTTAAGCACAACTGAGGACCTCAGCCCAGTAGCAGCAGAGTACAGTCTGGTGACCCAGGCGAACTGGGCCTTCTGTCCTCTAAGGATGTTTCCTTTGGAGGCCCTTTGGCCTGGTACCCCCTGGAGGCACAGCCTTCCCTAGCACTACCACCAGAAATCTTGGGGCCTAGAAATGACTGCAGACCTGCTTCCAGTCAAACCTGACCTCCTGCCCAACTCCAAGTCTATGCTATAAAGCAAAGATAAAGGCAGAGACTGAGACCCAAGATGACCTCCCTGTTCAGCCTCACTGCAGCGTTCTTGCCTACAGGCTCCAGTGCACAGAACTTGACTTGGATCTGCAACGTGAAAAGCTGGGCTGAGCTCTCCCTCATTGCAGGGAAGACCTCTGCCTCTCTGATATTTGAAAGAAGGGGGTGTCCAAGCATAGCTGCTGTGGTTCAGATGTGGAGCGGTGTGTTCTTCTAACAATAAACACCTAAGGTCTGCATGTAGGATGCAGCCTTTTAATAGTCATACTAGAAGGATATTAAATATTTAAAGAACTATGCATCAATAGTTTATTCAGGCTTGTTTAGAGAATTGTTTGGCCAGAGGGGACCTCTTTGACCTTAACTCTGCCTTTGAAAATAACCAGTGAGAAAGCACTTTGGCTCAGCTTGTCTGGACTATTGGCACTATCTGCAAATATTTAAAATAGCCCCAGAGAACTATCATAGTAGATGATTAAAAAACTGACTTGCAAGGAACCGAGTTGAAGAAAATTGTGTGTGCCTGTGTGATATATATACACTTTTCCAAATAAGAGACTGGCCAGGATTAATGTTAAAATATTTTTATTTTGAAAGTCTAAATTCATCAGATGTTACTTATTTGATATTCAATGTTTAAACAAAGAGGAGTATTTTCTCACCCTAAGCAAATCAAGGCCAAGACAACAATCTTGCAAAGGTCAGATTCTATCACTTTGGCTAATTGGGTCTGTCTTCAAAGTCACTCTGTCAATACTTCAAGGGCAGCAGGGGTCACTGGGGGCTGCTAAGAATTAATGAACCAGTAGGTTCAGTCACTGAGTACCCTAGGGAGCTCCATGCCAACGTTCCTGCATGTTTTTTTTAGACAAGTCATGAGGGTGGGCAATCAGAGGTGCCCTCAGCAGCATCCATGTGAGTGACTGACTACATTATGCTTCAGTAATTTATAGCTTCCTGAGTTGTGTGTAGAGCTTTGATTTTTTTTAACCCCAGAAAAGTCTAAAACGTCCTGCTACTGGGCTGAGGTCCTCACTTACGGACTGCAAATGCACTTGGAGTGCTGCATGTGCCGTGGGCTACCCCAGAACAATGCCAGGGCTCAGTCCTGCTGCTAAACAAGAGGGACAAGAGGGAGAAGCCCACGGGCCTCAAACTCTAACTTTTTCTTAGCTTTGCGCTACTCACTCGTGGCTGGAATTGCGAAGGTTTTTTGCGAAATGAAAGTGCAAATGAGAAAAGTAAGTTATAAACGCTACTCTTTCGGCGTTCCAACAGTCTTCTGCTCCTAACCTGAGGTTCCTCATGAAGCATGAGAAGCACAAGAGAACCACAAAGAACAGAAAAGCAAAAGTATTCTTCCCTGGAGAACCCAATCACAAGGTGCTGAGAATGACGGCGGCTCTGAGGGGCCCTTCCAAGAGCTAAAGTTTATATGAGTTAGAATTGATCAAACCTATCCTAATGATCAACAGATGATCACATCAGCATGAACAACATGTGAAAGTGGGAGTTTTGCAGATTTCGGCCAAGATAGCTTGGACAATGCGATATGACAGGACATAGCTGAACACTGTGGTAAGCTTGTTTTACTGAACTTTGGAATATTTTGAGGTGTATTCGTGTGTTCCTTTCAGAACAGCTTAATAAATTTCCTGTAGCTGGCTGTCATGTAGAGCACATAGTAATGTCCAAACAATCCTAGCAGGTGGGGCTGCTGCACACTGAAGCCTATGAGGTCAGTGATGTAGCTGTCAGGCCCGCTGGGCACTGGGGACATGCCACAGTGAGCATGATCAAAGAAAAACCAATCTAGAGTTAGGTAAGGGGAGACAAATTATTCAAAAGTATTCTTACAGTACAAAGAGGGCTACTATTGCAATAGAGAAGGATTACTGCATGACTGAGAACCTCAGATCATGGTTTCTATCAGCACTTGTTTCAGGGAGCCAAACCTTTGCTCTTCCCTTTTTAAGTTCAATGTGTGGGGTCTGCAAATGAGACTGACCGAAGAACAGACTCAGGAAAACAAATGCTTATGTATGTATGCAATGCACATAAATACAGGAGTGCTTCGTTGAATCACTCAAGTAGCCCAGTCTAGAGAACACCGGATACCTAGGTTAAAAGTGATATTGCAGGGCTGGTGAGATAGCTCAGTGGACTAAGTACCTGCTTAGGCAAGCACAGGGACGGCATTCAGTCCTTAATACCAGATGCTGCATCAGCCGCACCTCTGGGAGAACTGAGCCTGCCACCAAGAGTGGGCATGGTGGTACACACCTGTACTTCCAGAGCGGAGGAAGCTAGGAACAGGAGGACCACTATGAGTCCGACCTCCCAAGTAAGACCCTGTACCAAATACATTTAAAGAGGGTCTGGGGGAGTGTATCAGACACAGAGATCACTCTCAAAGTCAAAAGTTCCTCCAAGTTAGGCCACCGTAGGGATTGGAAGGGCAAAAAGAATTGGCACATCTACCAAATGAAGATCCCAAGACTTGAGAATTGTCTGGAGTGCAGCAGTTTGCTGAGCATTTATCGCATTCACAGCAAGGTAGAGAAGATCTCCCCCATGGAATAAGCTGGAAGCTAGAGGTGGTGTCAGTGCTGAAGGCTCTTCCTTCTTCCTGGCCAACATGCGCTGAGAACGAAAAAAGGCCCTGTGGCCAGCACTGGAACTCAGTGATCTAGAGTCTGAGCCCTGGAAGTTAAGCCGATCTTGAGACTCTACAGCTTGGGAGCCAGACAAGGCATTTGGGATGGGCAGCGTGACAGTGGCCAACAGTCTGTGATCTCCACAGGCAGTGCTGCAAAGAGCGATACTCAGGGCAGAGTCCATAAGCACTGAGCCAGAAGAATGGGGGGGGGGGCAGCCTGAGGCTTCATCTTAGGGGCCACAGAGAGTTGGATACAAGCAACAGTATGCCAACCGTAGGGTAGCAAAATATATTTTGTGTTTATGGTAAAAGATTTTTGTAAGTATCTTGAAGGGGTTTGAAAGATAATATTTTTTTCATGCAGGTCGTATGGTTATCACACTGTATGGTTTGCTCACAAGTTGTCACACAGGCACATTGTTGCATGATCATCACATGCTAGTTTAGACCAGGAGGGAAAATGCAACCAGACAGAAGCATAGAACAGATTCTGTGCTGCTTACATCCGCAAGATAAAGGGCAGAAAAGGCTGTTTTGAGAAGAACAGGCAGTTTCGTATCATTATGAAATTTTTTTTTTTTAAGTAAAGGCATAAATGTGTGAACATGTCTGTTTATGCAAGTGTCTTGCATCCTTTGCGTGGACATGAAATGCTCCTGAACAGGAAACTTAGGGCAGGTACACTGCCAGCCTCTCTCTTAGAAACCAACCCACCTGAATAGGGAGCTTGTGACCTCCATATTTTCCAGAAGCAGCTGCTTATGGTCAAACAAAGGAGGCTCCAGACAGGCTTCTCTTTCTTCTTTTTCTTTTCTTTCTTTCGCCCAACTGCTGAGTCTCAGATGTCTTCGCTAATCTTCATTCCATCTCTGGAGTCCTAGACATGTCTTCACGTAAGACTCAATTTAGCCAGGTTAAGTGAGGGGGCATTTTGTCCAAATCAGTTGAGGAAGACAATTGATCACTTTGTAGCAAGCATGGGAGTTGAAAGACTCTGGGTAGGAGAACCCAGGAAGACAGAGAATATCTGCGATTCCTCTCATACCAGAGCACCAAAAGCGGTACAGTTAACTGCTCCTGTTATCCAAGACCACAGCGCCAGCATCCTTCCATCCTCTGGGCCACCTTAGGACTGCCTCTGGTCAGCACAGAGACAGTCTCATCATCTACCCAAGATTTTCTTTTTTTTTTTTTAATTTTTTTTTTTTTAAGATTTTCAAGTAATAGAGCAGGAATTATTTGGGAGTATGATGCCACCAACATCACTTTCAAATGCTTGCAGACCCTCCTTCCTGCCAGGCCCTGGGATAAATCTGAAGGAGAAAAAATTAAAATTTTAAATAAAACCATATCCAGGATGCCCACCAAGGCCAAGCCGACATATTTGGCAGCCTAATAACAGAACTCTTCCCCTTGATATAAACCCTGTCTCTGCTGCCTTAGAAACTGATGACCCCATGATGCAACTTCAAATACAATAGGGCACTTCTTCCTCTGCATAACTCACGCTTGTTTAACTAATGGCCTTATAATGTAACTGTGATATGTAGACTCCTTCAGCAACCCATAACGTCATTCAAACCCCCAGTCATATACCCCAAATCTCCCAGTGTACCTCCTGGCTCATTTTCCCATTAAAAGCCCCAAAGTCCCACCAGGAAGGGTTGACTCATTTGGAGAAATTCTAACCAAAGCCAGTCAGTATCAGCTGCCTCCTATGCCTTTTCAGCACCATTTTTTCAGAGTTTGATCTGTTTAACGCATTTCCAGTCTGGCGAGCCTCCTCGAAGGCCATGGTGGTAAGAGGGACAGAGCCCTTTCAGGCACCGCGTCATTAATGTGGCTGATGAGAAAAGACGCTAAGAAAATGGGAGGAAACCAAATCAGGGCTTCTAGGAACTGATGGTTCACAGGGAAGGTAGAAGCGTGATAGGAGGAACTCAGGTCGTACAGCACCCTTTGTCAGGGTCAACACGTCTCGGCATGACACTTCCTTAGTCCCTCCATGCTGGAGACCATGGAGGACAGCACCAGTGCAGGGACAAATGCAGCAGTCACCTACTTCTCTGTTACAGCTAAGGGGCTCTCAGCTGCTTTTCAGGTTAACCCAGGGACTGTTCTGCCCAAGCTGCATGGGCTTATTGACTCCTTGGAATGAACTCCAGGTCGGAGCAGCATTTGGGGATAATCATGAGAAAAAGAGGAGCATTCCAAAGCAATGCTTACAGCTCTGGGCATCTAGAAACCACCTCCCTAGCAGCAGGCTGCAAGAGGCGCAAGACAGAGAAGAGGGTCAGGATCAGAACAGAACCAGGCCTCAGCCAGACACTTGGTGGCACTTTCCCATAGCCCAGGCAGAGGCTGCTGTAGAACGGTGTGGGGGCTGTGGCCTCACCCTTGATCTTTCAGATCGATCAGGGCAGAGGATTCTGGGAGATAAGAGTGGACTGAGGAAGCATCCAGAGGATTACGGCTCCTCCTGACCCTGCATATGGCTAGAGTGGGATCTAGTGCAGGCTGAGCCTGTTCTCAGGATATTTCCAGGGTGTTCCCTGCGTCTTCCAGATATCTTCTTGTTGCCTTGCAGCACTGTGGGATTCCCGCGAACAGCAGATTGTTGAGTGCCCTGATGAAGCCTCAAGCAGATTGGAAATTGGTAGTTGTTGCTTTACACTTCCAAATAATTACTACAATGTCTTAGAAAAAGAAAAGCAAGGGATTCAAGTGCATCTCCTTTTGGCCCACTGAGCATGAGTCAAATTTGACTTCGCATACAGAGGTCTTGTCCCACGAGCTTTCCCCTGGGACCAGTCCTAGCAATAGCAATTGACACTTTTATTACTCTGTCAACATGCACGTGGATCAGGGGTTATAAATCCCAGGCACTCACCTTCCTCCTCACTTCGTACAGGCTTCACGACATCCAACTTGACAGCCTAGGTTTCAATTACAAGTTTTAGACTAGATAGCTAGATGTCAGGGCAGAAAACACAGGAATAAAATATAAACAACTTTTGTCTCCACTGAGCACTAGAACCTGACTCATGTGCTGAGTCTTGGGGACAATGAGGCTCAGTGTAAGGACTTTAGTTTTCCTTCCATAGATTGCTGATCAGCAGAGTGGATAGGCCGCACAAGCAGTGCCCCAAGAGCCAGCAGCCCTGGGTTTGCCATTGCATGGTATCAGTCCTTCGTCTTGAAGCTTTTCTTCTTGGGAAGGACAAGGAGAGTATGTGCTCCCTATGGAAGCCGCAAGGAGCCAGCAGAAGGAGGCAAGTGGGAGAGGCAGGCAGCAAAGAGTCCTCATTTGCACGAAGATGCAAAAGACAGGGCTCGATCTGACACTGGGAACCTGAAAGCTGAGCCATCCCCACCTGAGAGCTGAGGAGCCAGCACAAAGCGGCACCTCACAGCAAGGAACATCCTCGTCACAACAGCAGCCATGGTCCTTGCCTCTCCCGGAAGCTCCGCCTGCACACCAGCAATGACAGGAAGAGCAGGAAATCCCTCCTCTGATTTGGCCACACCAGGAAATGACTGCTAAAGACAGAATAGAGACCAAGAGTGTCCACCTTGGGGAAGACTGACCGCCGAGCAGGAGTGCAGGATGATGCTGCTCAGTGAGGGGATGAGGGCACCCCAAAGCCACACCACCGGCCAGCTCTGCCTCTCTTTGGACCAACAGATCAGAGCCTCCAGGTAGCCTCCTGGAACCTGATGCCTGGGATCAGGCTAAGCTGGGGGTAACTTGTGCACGGGCCATTCATGCCATCAAGAGTCCTAATGGGTCCTACCGAGCTTCCTCCTCAGCATGTCAGGACATTTGACATTGTGGCTCTGAATCTGTGCACTGCCAGCAAGCCTTTGGACCCCTTACTTGTTCTAGAAGGGGCTATCACTCTCCAAAAGGCATCCTGTTTTGTTGTGGTTAAACATAAAAACATAATTATGGGCCTGGGAAGATAGCTCAATGGTCTAAGCGCCTGCCTGGCAAACACAAGAACTGGGTTCCATTATAGGTACTGCAGGCTGTGCTGGCCCCTCTGTGCTGGCCACCAAAACCGGGCATCGTGGCACACGCTTATAGTGCCAGCCCTGGGTAGGCTGAAACAGGAGGATCACTAAGAGTCCAAGCTGCACAGTGAGACTCTGTACCAAATAGACAGATAGATAGATGATAGACAGATAGATAGATAGATAGATAGATAGATAGATAGATAGATAAATAGATAGATAAATAGATAGATAAATGATTTCCAAAATTGCATACTTTTTCTATTCTGGTAATAATCTTCAGTGTTGTGATTGGTCTATGTTTTCCATTTTTCTCTTCTCCAGTTCTCCCACCGTCTTACCAGGCTTTTCTGACTGCAGCCAGTAGAGGTGAGGTGGAGGCCACAGGGACTGACTGAGGTCACAGCCAAAAGCTGCCACGTTTTCCACAAGCCTATCACTAAGCTAAACTCTCCTGAATTTGGCCCATTTTGCTGCGGTCTTTGGGCCCGAGTCCCATCTTTGATGGCCGGGCTCCTGGGATGGTCCAAAGCAAACATTTTCTGATCCTTTTGCTATCTCCAATTCCTGGTCTCTTCTCTGATTTGTACTCAGCCCCAGCTCTGTGCTGTGGACTTTGACTGATTGATGGAAAGATGGAGCGCCTACCAGCGCAGAGAGAGCTGCGTTCGTAGAGTACATATGATCTACGGTTTCTTAAGCTCTTAGCAACTCACGGGTGTGGGGAATTCATTTACTCTACCAAGATGTTGCCAAGGAATTCAGGTTTAAAATCAATGGTGTGATTTTCCCCTGAAAGATGAGGTTATCTTTAGCACTGGTGCGGGGACGGGCTGTGCTACTGGCTGGGGGTGGAGCTGAAGGTCAGCGGAAACTCACATCATGGGGAAGCTTAGAGGAGTGAAAGGCTCTGGATAGTCAATTCTGCAGCACCGGGGATGCAGAGCCCTGGGGCTGTGAGAGACACTGGGAGGGGCGGGCTAAGGAAACGGGATTCAGCCCGGGCGCTAGGCAGAGACCGGGGATCTAATTTCTCTTCTCGCTTGCCTCAGAAGTCCTGACAATTCGCTTAGAGCACGGGAAAGCCTCACAGTGTCCCAAATAGGTGGCTTCTTCTTTTGGGCACAAAGAGTGAAGACCTTGGGCCAGCCAGAGAGCTCAGAGGACTAAAGCACCTGCTTCGGCAGAGCACAGTGGCTGGGGTTCGATTTCCAGTGTGCTGTGCTGGCCCTGTCCCTGGGGACGTGCTGAGATGGCAATTGAGACCGGGAGTGGCGGTGTGTACCTGTAATTCCAGCACTTACGAGTCCAATCTATGCAGTCAGACTCTGTAGATCCTGCGGAACGTGCAGACCCTGTAGACACCATAGACCCTGAGACCCTGCAGACCCTGTACTAAATACATTTAAAAATGAAGACCGGGGCCCGGCGGGATGGCTCAGTGGTTTAAAGCGCCTGCTTGGGAAAGCTTGGGCAGCTTCAGGGACCGCGGTTCGATCCCCGGCACCACATGCTGTGCCAGCCCTGCCCTTGGGGCGGGCTGAGCCAGCCATAAGAATGAGTGAATAAACAAATAAAGGTTCTGAAACAAGAAAATAAATAAAGAAATTAAAAAAAAAAAATGAAGACCTTGGGGCCAGTGAGATAGCTCAGAGGACTAAAGTGACTGCTCAAACAAGCTTCAGCAAGCACAGGGACAGGGGTTTGATCCCCGGGAGCACATGCTGCACTAACCCTGTCCCCAGGGTGGGATGAGCCAGCCACAGAGTCTGGGCACAGTGTGGTGCCTGCCTATAATCCCAGTGCTGGGGAAGCTGAAGGCAAGAGGATCACTAGAAGTCCACACTGTGTAGTGCAACCCTGTAACAACCAGACATTGAAAAAAAAAAAAAAAAAGTGAAGACCTTATGAAAATCAAAACAATCTCCACAGTTCTCAATGGTCCTTGTGATGTTTCCCCCTTTGTATAGATGTGCATGCTCGTGGCCCAACACAAACACAGTGCAAGGTGCCCAGGCCGGGGATGAGTGGCTCAGTGGTGGCTCCCTTGAAAGTACGACAGGAGGAGACTTGTGTCCTGGCAGAGGCAGGTTGGGAGCGCAGGCTGCACTCAGTACTCTTGTGTGGAGGTTGGCTTGGCATTCGGACACACTAAGCCTTCTGACCCTGGCAAACAGGAGTGACCTGAATCACCCATTTTCTATGCTGTCTCTTGCAGCGATCAGAGACAGAACAACGGAGCCACTGCCATTCCTCCTTTGTCCAGCAGACACACTGGTCAGCCTCCATAGCTGGGTCACCCCTCTCTTTGGACCTCTGGCTCCAAGCCAGTTGTGGTACCAGCATGGGACAGAAGGAATAAAGAAAAGCAAGTTCCGGTCTTTGCACTTTTGAGCCCTCACTGCCTCTCTTGGGCCCTGGCAGTGAGTGTGGCTCTGCCTCAGACTTTCTCTATGAGGCAGCCTTTCATTTTGCCAGGACCTGGAGGCGCTACTCGCTTCTCCTGACTCCTCAGATCTGACAGTGTAGACGGCCTGGCACTGCCTCTACACCCGAGAGTTCTACCACTGTTCTGGGCTCCGTGAACTCTTCACACAGCTTAAAGATATTCCTATAGTGGGCTGGCCAGATAGCTCAGCGGTTTAAAATGCCGGCTTATCCAGGGGCAGGGACAGGAATTTGAAACCTGGCATGCCATGCTAACCCCACCCCAGGGTCTTCTGAAACCACTGAGACTGGGCGTGGTGGTGCATGCCTATAATCCTAGCACTTGGGAGGCTGAAAACAGGAGGATTTCCATAAGTCTGATCTGTGCAGTGAGGCCCTGTAGGCCCTGTACTAAATACATTTTTTAAAAGACTCCTGTGGCCGACCTCAAGTGAAGGTGCTCTCTTTGTCCCTCTGGGGTCCTAACTGATACAGCACTGTGCTCAAAACAGCACTTTCTTCTATGTCTACCTACATTTCCTTTGGTCTTCTTTTAGTTTATAGAGGGTTTGGGCGGTTTGTAGAGCATATTATGTATTTATAACATCATCTCTTTGACTTGCCCATTCACCAAGAAGGGTCAAGGGCCTTGGTCACTGCCTATGAATGATAACTGGTCTACGGTGCTGAAATAACTTCCTATGAGAAATGTCAGGAGTATGCCTCTCGGAGGCTGAACCCTGACCCCCTTGCACTGCCTGTCCACAAAGTGTCATGACTCTGCTTCCCTTTCTTACCTGCTGAGTTCTGCACCCAAGTCTGACCTCCCTGAAAGCTGTCATCTTCCCCATAGGCATCACGCCTCCTGAGGGTGCCATACCCTCAGATCTTGGAAAGCTCATCCAAAGGTTTGGTCCTGAAGGAAAGACAGACTCTCAGCCCTTTACTGTTCTCCTCACCTTCTGACAGCTCGGCTACAGCACAATTCCAATCTGTGTAACTAACTGGTACACCAGTTTCGCAGGAGCCTCCTCCTTCCCCCTGGAAGCCCACATTTTATGAACACGGCTGGGAGACATCTTGGTGATGTAATGGTGACATTTTGTAGCGCCATCTGTCTGGCCAGATCTCATCGCACGGGAGTGGTGGTGCTACTGAGGCCAGTTGTGAAGCTGGCTCTGAAAACTGTTCAGCCCTTTGTAAGCAGATAACAGAACCTCAGAAAGATGTGCGATTCCTTGGCAGACACAGAAGCAAGCAGTGACAAACACCGAGTGGGAGTCTAGGTGGTGCCAACAGTAGGACCAAGGCTGTTCTAGTGAATTTAATTTGAGAATAAGAAACGGTGGCAACAAATTTCTCACCCTGGATCATCTTTATTAGTCTCTCAGCTCAAGTGGTATGAAAGAAGTATCCATACCACTTAGTTCGGGCAATGACTTCTTACAAATAAAATAATTTAAAAATCGATGTAAATGGGATGGGATAATCCCGTGACAAAATGTATACTCTTTCTTCACTCTGTCTGAAATACCAGGAGGTACGATGCTCCCAGAAACACCCTGGGACATCATGGGATAGCCACGGACAGCTCTGCTGCACACTGGGATGCAGGACTGTCCTCAGCATGAGCCACAAGGGATGCAAAGTTTGGGGCTCAAGTTCGCGAGAATTAAATCCTAAGGTCACACTCGATGTCACCTCATGATCCCTCTTCCACCCGACTGAGCTCTCTTGAAATCAGTCTCCTACCATTTTGTTTAGTGACACTGGATCACTCCTCATCTCTTTTAAAAAATACTTTTATTGTCTGTAAAAAAATCTAGGTTTTGGACCCATAATGACTAGAAAAATTGTCACGTCCACACCCTGCGCTCTGTGGAACTACTGAAAGTACAACAGTAGGCATTGCATCAAATATTGAGAATGCACTACTAATGTGTTTGCAAACTATCACATTATTTCTTATTAAAAGTAATTTTAAAAAATTAAGAATAAATAAATAAGTAAAATTTTGTCTCCTGCTTTCTGAAATGGGCTGTTAGGAAATGAAAATCCCTATAGAACGTTGGAAAGCAGTGTGTACTCCATGGATAGGAAGAGTCTGGTACACAATATTATTTGATAAGACTCTGAGATGTGCCACAGGTTGGAGCTAAGCCACGCTCTATGTGTATGAGGAATGGTTAGCCAGGAAGAAGCAAGGCGCTGGGGAAACAAGCTAAGTGTGGGCAGAAGCTAGAGTCAGAGCCAGACAGCCCAGGGCCACCTAGGAAACATGCAGCACAGCATCGACTTCATCCACAGGAAAGCCTGACTGAGCTTCTTGCCATAAGCTTGAGTTCCTGTCTTCCATCGCCACCCCAGATCGTCTTTATTAGTGTCTCAACTCAAGTTTTCATGTCCCTTCTTTCCATGGAGAAAGGAGAGTGATTTAGTGAATTGAAAATCTTGAGCATGAACCTCTGGTTTAAACACCCGCTGCCTTCCCCTCACAGCTGGGATGGCTGCCCTATCGCACCATCTGCATGGCTGTCGTGTCCAATAACACTGTGGCTTCAACCTGCATCTGCGACTCTGTGCTACATTTCACACCACCACATGGAGTGGTCCAGCTACCACCAGGCTCCTCTCTTTCTCTAAAATACGCCAAGCCCACTTATCCCAGCTCCTTCAGATCTATTGAGAATGCTGCTCACCTCCCTGCCCTAGCATTACCCTTTTTATCATTCTGTCACAGCTCAACATCTCCCTTCAAGAGGCTTCCGTGGCTAGCTACTGTGGTCACCCATTGCCAGCATTAGCCACCAGAGCTGGTATTGTCAGCAAGGATGTTCTGCTTTTTCTTCGTACTCTGTGAGAATATAACATCCTTGGGGGTGGAAACTGTGCTGTGCTATTGAATGTGACAATAATGCCACCAAATCCAGTGTTCTAGGGCAAGCACTCAATAAGCACATGTGAAACAATACATAGGGACAGTGATAGTAACAATTCAACTCTTTGGAATGTCATTGCTGCTTACCTGTCTCCTATGCATCTTCCTTTAGTTTTTGTAATAAGCCAGTCCTACAATGCAATGCCATATTATTCCAACTTTATAAGCAGATAACAGAACTTCAGAAAGATGTGTGATTCCTCAGCAAACACAGACCCAAGCAGTGACAAACACCGAGTGGGGGGTCTAGGTTGTGCTGACAGTAGGACCAAGGCTGTTCTAGTAAATTTAATTTGAGAATAAGAAATGGTCACAACAAGTAGCTGGGAACCATGTTGATTTTCATTTTCTTTCGGAACTATGGAAAATAAAGAACAGCAAAGGGATTGGGTTCCAAGGCGCCATGAGACAAAACACACCATGGGAAAATAATTTCAATTGTTTTCCAGATGAATTCAAGCAAAACTGCCAGGCCTTCCATCCTCCTACAGTACTGACCAAAATGAAGCAAGTCTATTTTGCTCTAAAACTAGTTTCCTCCTCTAAAAAAATTTTTCATATGTAAAACTGCTCCCTCAACTTCCCATTGAACGTCGTGTGGCACTGTGAAAGGGCAGACGGTGGGTCCATGTCACCATCTCCGTCACGACTTAGAAAAATAGTTGTGTTAAGCCAGATCCTTGGAGGCCATGGAACTATTTCTCCAGGAATATGTGCATTCCCAGTTGTCAAAGTTGTACTCCATTTGTCACTTGAATCAAATAATGACTGGCAGGTAGGAATGCAATATTTTAATCCAACTTGCAAGGCATTGTATACTTATTTCATTGAAAACTCACTGTCAAATAATGCAGTAATATCTTAGGCACCCAGCAATCACCTGTAAGATGAAAGCATTCTTCCATTTGCTTCTCAGTGGTTGGCACACCTCACAGTGCCTTCAACAGGTAGCAAATGTGTCTAGCACTCTGTCGATGGGTTGAAAGTGAAAATTCAATGGATGAACTATTTCCCCAAGTGAGCTGTGTTTTAAGCACTGACTTGACGGTGCTGGCTGTGTGGGGGTCATGAGGATGTAGAACAAGTGCCCACCTCAGCCCCTTCCTAGGCTAACGCAGCCGCTCCAAGCTGGCGTGAGAAAAGCCCATTCACCTGATTTCTCCAGGGAGCCATCAGACGCATCAATCTGCTTCCACGCTCCTGGAGTGGGTCTGCAAGCTTTGCCAAGACAAACGCGGGATGCCAGGTACGAAGTGCAGTGAAAAGCCATCCAGGCGGAAACAGTCGCAACGTTTCTCATCCTGAATGGATGGGTAGAGTGTTTCTGGTCATTGCTCTGACCTCTCCTCTCCTTTATGTGTTTCCTTTCTTCTCTGCACGAAAGCATGTGGTTAAATGCAGTCAGATGACAGTCAGTGGCTTCAGAAAGATGAGTCACAAATTCCCATGGAACCAATTTTTTTCTTTTTCCTATCAGAGAAATCCAAGATAAGCCAGCCATACAGGAAGAGCACGGAACTCTGGGAACACATGTAATTGCCAGGAGTTAAAGAATATTCTCTAGTTATACCTATGAAGAAAATCGTCCTTGTGCCTTACCGCTTTTCCTTGACACGTTTCTCGAAGAAGATAGGATTTTCTCTTACAGCACACACAGCCTTGATTGCTAGAAGCTTGCAGTTTCTGTTCCTAATTACTAAATTAATTAGCTCTCAATATAGCAGGTTGTTTCCTAAACAGATAAACGTTGTTGTTTTAAATAAGGTAATAGCGTGAACACACTGCAGCATGTGCGATATCTTCCTTCCCTTCACTCTTCTAGAACCCACTAGGTTTGGAATTGGACTTATTATTTATTAAAAATGTATTTATTTCCTTTATTCAATAGTGCTTGTTTTTCCTTCTGTGTACCATCAATTTTGACTGTCTGTTTGAAACATGAAGCGGTTATTCTCAATCTCATTACAACTGTTAAAGAGTTTAGAATTTATAATATTTTTCTCAGTGGGGTCAGTTCGGTCCCGGGTCCTGTGGTGCACATGGAGCTGAGTCTTGTGTGAGCGGCTTCTCTCTGAGTCCGTGTAGGAGATCAGAGCTGTCTGCAGTATGAGTGGGTATCTGCAGTTCCAGGGTGCTGAGAAGCAGGTGGCAGTATAAATGCTTTGCAGCAAGATTTCCAGTCTGTGTCCAAGGACACTGCATCCAGTGGCATCCTCTAGAGACACATGTGAGGACACAACAAGGTTGCAGAGCTCTGAATTAAAACTTCTGTGAGATGCAGGAGCCAGGGGTTTGATTCTGGGGCCTACTATGTTGGCTGTGCCACAGGGGTGCACTGAGACAGCAATTGAGACTGGGCGTGGTGGTGGCAGTGAGAGCCTGTAATCCCTGCTCTTGGGAAGCTATAAACAGGCGGATCACTAAGAGCCCAGTCTAGTAGTGAGACTCTGAGCACACTGTAGACCCTTCCCTGAAAAAGAAAAGTAAACTTCTGTCAGAAGTGACAGATTCCCTGCATTCTCCATGTTGACTAAGGCAGGCACTGTTCACATGCACCATTGCCCATAGGAGGACAACAGAAGGTATAAGTTTAACGCCAGGACCCAGGACAACGTCTGGAAGCAGAGAAAAGAGCACAAGCTTCCTCCTCGCACTCTTCTAAGCAAGTAGACAAGGACAGTGTGTGTAGACAGGAACTCACGGTGGGCCTACATTGATGAGGAGCCAGCAGGTCCCCTGCTCTGCAGTTCATAGTAGCCCTGTGCAGCTGAGGACAGAGTGCGCACTGCCACCTCCTGCCAGGGCAGCTCCGACAGCACAGGAGCTCCCAGGAAGCCATCCATCCCCAGCGCTGCCTTCCCTTCTATGCAGAGCACAAGTGGGAAGTTGCTGAGACCAGTCCGCACTCTGCTGGCCAGGAGGAGCCTCCCAGGCTCCTCACACTGGGCTGGACTAGTGGGCCACTGGGAGGAGGCAGTGGTACCCTATGGGATCCTATACTACACTATGTGGTAGGATATGCAGCCATCACCTCGACAGAGGACACTGGTGCTAATTTGATCAATCTTCCCAACTGTAAGGAGCAGTTCCCAGGGTCTTTTTGTTTAAACTCATCTGCTTATCCGAACTAGAGAGCATTTGGGGAAAACACTTGCGGATAGAAAAGAGAATAGAGAACTGCCCAGATAGCTCAGCAGACTAAAGTGCCTGCTTCGGCAGGCTCAGGGACCAGGGTTTGATTCCCAGCATGCCATGCTAGCCCCACACCCTGGGATGCACTGAGATGGTGAATGAGACTGGGCGTGGTAGTGCAGGCCTATAATCCCAGCACTTGGGAGGCTGAAAACAGGAGGATCACTATGAGTCAGATCTGTGTAATGAGACCCTGCAGACTCTGTACTAAATGCACAAAAAAGAATGAAACAAAGGGAACAGAAACCAGCATGAGAGAACAGGACTCCAGCCTAGGCTGCCCCTCTGAGCTGGACCCCCCTATACCCGCTGTGCTCACACAGGACTCTGGTCCTCGTGTGTGCCTACAAAGAGTTCTTACTGATGCACAATTAACTAGCATATAAAATCTCTTCATGCAGGAAGACAAGGCCTTTTGCCTTGCGCCCCCTCTTCCTTGTTCTTTCAACCACTTGGCAGCCCTCCTGTCGGTGCCAATCCTCATTTTCCCCTCTGATCCAGCCTCACATTACTTTTAGAATTGTGAAAGTGATGCTATGCTTCTCCTCGTCAGCGCCATATGCAAGTCTTTTCATCTGCGCTGTGGGAGTGATCAGCTTTTTGCAGAGCCTCTGTAAGAACCAATTGCTCTAATTCCTATAAAGTGCATAATGACACTTGGGGCATGAGACAGTCATGCCACACGTGGGCAGGACACTGAGGATCCTAGCCTATACTCTGTCTTCTGTCTGATGAAAATCTCAGGGCAGGAGCTATGTCTGTCCTTTCCATCCTGTCCCCAGATCTTGGCAGGTGCTGGGCAGCAGGCTGAGCAAGTTAACTTAGGGCTGTGTGTCCCCAGGAAGGAGGCTGATCTCCCCCCAGGGTTCTTTCTATTAACCACCCTGAGAACTGGCCTCTGCCCTGGGCGAAGTCACGGCTGCTGAGGGTGAGCACTGCTCATCTACTGTCTCCTTGAAGAATCCGACCATTCCTTTCGGTTGTGACCAGCATGGTCCCTCCATACATGGGCTCAGGCCACAGGTGTTCTACTCATTCCCATGGGAGTCAGGACTCCTGTTCTCCAGGATAGATATCTTAGGATCTTACCACCAACAGAACTCAAACTTTCTTGGGGAATCTTTATTACGTGCCTATTACATGCAGATCCAATGTGCTATCCTGAATTGGTCTCTCCACAGAATATTCAAATCATTCCTCAGATGTTGAACTTTAGGGTAACAGGAAAGAGGATAGATGACCCACCCCTGGTTCTGACTCTTGGCCCAGTGGGCGAGATTCATCTGTAGCAAGCCAGGTCCTATGCTTGTCCTGGCCCTGTTAACCTTTATAAGGTTATTTTATAATGGATCACCCAGAGAACCACATCTGAAGACTGAAGGAAATCTGTATAAACACTGAAGACCAAAGAATCCCGTGATCATGTGATAACCTCGTGATCATGTCCTGCAAGAGTCCAGCTGATGACCTAGAACTCATAACAGTGCCTCCCAGGACTCCCATGAGTCCAGCTGAGACCTAGAGCCATGACAAAGTCTCAGGAAAACCTGTTTCACAGACCTGTGCTGCTAAGGCCCAAGGCCAGTGGAGGAAGCTAGAAGGTCTATGCCAGTGGGAATGAAGGGGCTATGCTAGCAGGCTCCGGGATCTGAGCTAGAACCAGGAAGCAAATTTCAAGCTAAGAACTGGAGCTTCTCTGAAAAGCACCTCCACCATGCTCAGCGTCAGTGAGACCAGAGCTTCTCCAAGGATGCCGAGAGCTGAGTTTCCATCAGGAAAGTCAACAAGACAAGTTTCTTCCAGAGACTGAGCCATGCATGCATTATCTTCCCCTCTGGAGCCAGGAAACAATGTTCACGATGAGGACCAGACCAGAGCTCCCCAAAGAGAACTGTAGCCATTCTCAAAGACAACGAGGTCCTGAGCTCCTGCTCCGGTGAGAACAACCAAGTTGATCAGGAAAGGCAGATGAGGATGTTGTCCTCAAGCAGAATAGCCCAGAAGAACCAGTGGCTTCCAACAGCTCCAACAGCTTCTCTACACGGTTTCCCTAACAACCTCCTGACTTTGTGATCAGTTTTGCCTCCTGCAACCCTCAAGCGGGCCTTCCACACCCAGCCCCGCACTAGTTCAGTTCAGCTGAGTGTAGCAAGCTTCCCACCGGTTGGCAATCCACCACATAGCCCTCCCATATATGTCCATACGTGCCAGTTAGCCTCTCACATTGCCTAGGTGGCCCCTGTTTGGGGTCAACAATACTGGTTGTGACTCCACCTCTGGCAGGAATAATAAGAGCAATGAGCTTCCTCAGCTCATCTACTGGAAGCAGAGAAGGCACCTGAGGGAGCACTGGCCACTTAATCAGCCAGTGACTTTTGAAGGCTGCACTGTATCTTCCCAAGTTCCTGGAAAGGAAGAAGTAGCACAGCTACTTGGCAGCAGAAGACAGGGGTCTTGGCACAGTCACCTCCTTATTGTACAGTCACACAGTCAGTCACTGAGCAGCCAAGCTGGAGTCTGAGCTCTGTGAGTCAGGCCCCTGGAGTGCCTGCTCTGACTACCAGGCTTCCCTGCCTCCCACAGCAACCAAGCGATGGTGAGCATGCTCAAGGAATCCTACTCTGGTGACTGAGGGTGAAGCTCATTAAATTTCTTGGGTGGCAAGGCATTACTGCAAGTGTAAAGAATACAGGAAGCAAAAGAATTTTGATTTGATCTTGTGCTTGTGGTTACTGAGAGCAGACTAGCACTAAAACAACCACAGGTGCACTCCATCTTTACCTCATGCATCGTCTTAGATGGAAACTCAGCTTACATGTGGAAACCTCAACTAGGCCTCTCCAGATAGCCCGGAGCGTTAGCCTTCTGCATTGGACAGCTATGGGGCTGGCTTTTGCTTTTGCTGAATTTGCCAAATGGACTTGCCTGTGAGTCTTTCAGAAAACAGCCCTGTGAGCTAGTGAGCCGGAACTTAACTCTCCTACCTGTGTCAGGAGCCGATGTAAAAATGAGGAATGATTGTAACGCATCTCCGCACAACTCCATTTTAATTGAAAATTATGTCTAAGATCGTTGCCTATCTGGACTTTGGCTGTCTCCCTTCTTTCAGAATGCGTGGATTTATGCACCTGCTCATATTAAAAGCCGTGCTATTTAGCTTAAATATGCACAGGTTTATGTTTGTTTGCACAATAAATATTACAAAGATCATACGGAAATTAAAATGGAGCTCGACGACAGCTGTCCGCAGATGATCCAGCGCACATGAATCACTTCCTCGAGAACTATTATCCCCAAACATCGTGGTTCCTGCATAAATATTTTTACACCTTGGTTCTAAATTGCAGAAGAGAGAATCTTCTAATGGATTTATAGCTTATCAGTGAGGTTCAGGGAAGCTGGAGATAGATGGGTTCTCTGCAATCGAGTATTCATTTAAAACAATCGACCACAGTTCAATTTTGCAGTCTATTTGTTTTAGTAAACTGGCACGCTTGCTATAATTCACTTTATTTTTCAGGGAAACATATTACCTGAAGAAACATAGGAGCTTCTTTGCTGGAACTTGAGCGAAAAGAGATGCATTTGTACAGGTGATTCTTAGAGTAAACGTGTTGATCTAATTTTTTTAAAAAAGAATTCAGTTTCTCCCTTGAGGATAGGAACATTGGTCCAAAGATGCATATTTAAATAAAAACAGGTTTATATTGTAAATTAAATGACTTTAAAACAGAGGCATGACTTGAGAGTTACTCTCAAATTGGATGATAAAATGTCCAATTTTCTTGGAACATCCCCGTCCCCTCCTCTAAGCAGCTCCCATACTCACAGATCAGGCCAAATGCTGGGAGCTCGGGGTACCTCTGCTGAAGTCTGTGTGTCCTGACTCGCACTGGGGCTGGGACTGTCGGCCCCCACATGAGCACAGATGCTTCTGTACGTCTGCTTAGCCCCAGAATCCGGGTGCATCGTGGCTCCCAGGAGAATCCACACTCCCAGGGATACTCAGGAATCCAGGAGGATGTGGCGCTGTGCAGATTCTGTGCAAGCCCAGGCCTGGGCCAAAGCTGCACAGCAAGCTGGAAGAAATGGGAACTTGCCTCTTCTCTCTCTCAGGCCTTATAAAAATTCATAAAGTTTTATTTCAAAAACTTTATGTGCTAAAGTCAATTATTTGTGCAAAGAACTTCTCCCAAAATAACCCACACAAATGGAATGACCTGCACACAGATGCCCATTCACACATGTGTGTGCACACACACACACACACACGCACTCACACCATTTTCACACGAGAACTCCATATGTATAAAGAAACATCAATATCCGTATCATCGATGGGCTTCCAACTGAAAATTACCCCCCAGGCCAATTGACTATCCTCACCTGAAAATGGAATCTCCAAGGGACCTCATGGTTCTGCTGCTGGTCACCCTGGCTGGCAGCAAGCCTTGTACAGGGAAGTGATACAGCCTGTGAGCCAAGAGAAGATCTGGGGTATCCCAGGCACCCCTTCTAAATCTCTCCTAAGTGAAAAGCAAGAATAGCCACAAAGCAGAGCCTTCCCCTCAAGCCTTCACCAGTTTGTGACATAAAAGCAGCAATGCTCATTTGGACGTCTAACCATATGGACTGGTTTAAAAACTAACGTCTTTGGATCTAACTACCCAGAAGTAGCACGCATGGGTGTCTTTGTGTGGGCCGGGCTTTTTCCCCACACCTGATGGAAAGGAAGTTGGATCCCATGGCCGAAACCTGTGTGTGTCACGACCATGCCATCTCCAAGTAAGAATCATTTCTTTAAAAAAAAAAAAAAAGCCGGGCGTGGTGGCGCACGCCTGTAATCCCAGCACTTGGGAGGCTGAGGCAGGAGGATCAGTGCGAGTTCGAGACCAGCCTGGGCTACAAAAGTGAGCTCAAGGTCAACTTCAACTGCATAGCGAGACCCTGTCTCAAAAAGACAAAAAAAAAAAAAAAAAAAAAAAAAAAAAAAAAAAAAAAAAAAAAAAAAAAA